>JAXQQM020065517.1:0-61179 GCA_034641835.2 Pinus albicaulis | reverse complement strand
TTTGTTTGGCTTAAAAATCCATTCTTCCCTCTATCGAAAACCTCTGTTCAGCCTTAAAAACTCTGTTTTTAGGCCAAAAAACCCATCTTTTACCATATACAGGCTTAGCCCCTTTCAGCCCAGCCCCTAACCACTTCCCCTCCATGCACCCGGGTGCTAAGACCAAGCGCTAATCCATACAGGGATAATCGGAATCGAAAGATGTTCGGGAGCGCGTTTTCTTTGTTAAAGTGAAAATCCCTGATGCGATGGTGTTTTAGTCTGTTGGACTCGGGAGAAATGTCAACCATAGATCTATACAGATCTGACGGTCCACACAAAACATACCTCGCCCCCATAACATTGCTTTGTAACCCCTCCGATGATAATCTCTGCCGTTGATTCACAATTAGATCCAACGGCCATCACAGCGCCGCTTCAATCGCCAATCAAAAGTTTTAAAAATGTGGACTTTCTGTCCCCCTGATTGGCCGATCCCCGATTGGATCCTGGCCGTTGAATCGACAAGAACCAATGGCCAGGATTTAATCTTACTCCGCCCTGTGTCCCCGATTGGTCACCCTGCAATCCAATCACAGCCATTGATTTGCAACCAATCCAACGGTCCAGATGCAATTGCTCCTTCATCCCAACGGACTTTTGGCCCCTGCCTCCTCCGCTTCCGATTGAATCTTGGCCATTCATCCCTTTTGATCCGACGGCCAGGATCACTCCCATGCATTCATGTGGCCCTTTTTCCTCCGCCTCCTCTTTAATCTCCTCCTTCCAATCCCTAAGATCCAATGGCTCATATTTCTCCCAACCACTAACCAACTCCCTGCCTTTGTTTCTCCTCTGCAGATCTCAGCCGTCCATCTCACTGATCGAACGGTTCACAATGAAACCACCTTTGATCGGCCCCCACCTTACTGACTGCGCACCTCCTCGTATTGTGCTCCATCTCCCGCCGTCGGATCTCATAGTCCCAGATCCAATGGCCAGTATCAATATCACGCATTTTTTGTGTTCGGGCTTTAACAGTTCAAATTTACGTGATATGGGCGGTTTTTTAAAGCTGCGTGTCAGCCGGGGACCCATATCGCATTCAAAAAGTGAAAACCGCCTTACTCGCCTTTGTCGTGTGAAAAAAACGGTTTCTATCCCAAAACCACTTCCCCACTTCTATGCTTGAAAATATATTTAAGAGATCTCGACCGTTGATCTGTTCAAATCAATGACCCTCATTTCATCTTGCATTCCATTCATATTTGTTCATCGCGCGACCATAGAACTTCATCGCGTCATCTCAACTGTCGATCTCCTCCTGAGATTTGATGGTCCATATTAAATCACCCTCCGCCCATGACCGGGTCCCACCATTCAAGCTCATTTCATATGTTTTTCACGCATTTTCTTTGTATTCCATGCAAAGGTCCAAACCCTATGATTTACATTAAAAACGTTTTCTTCCGCCTGCATTAAAATTTTAATTTTTTGCGTTAAAGGGTTATATCATTCCGCCCAACATCACAACTTTAATGTTTTACATTAAATTTCATTGCATATCCCCCAACCTTCTAAATTCATTCCCTCATTCAATCCCAGTCGTCAATCATCGTTAGCCCATCTGATCTAACGGTCCATAATCGTTCCTCCACCAAACTTCCATCAAAGCAGATTTTCACCATTACACTGCATTTTTTCACCATTTTCCATTGCGTCCACCGCATACACCATCGCTTTGCTGCCATCCTCACAGCATTCCACTACATCCATTTGCCCCCATGCATGGATTTCTTAACATATTTGTGTGCTTTTGCAGGGTACATGCGGTGGAAACCACCATTTCTCACAGTCACTGTTAGTGACATAGAGCGCAGAGAAGGCCATTTTCAGAGCCAGAATTTGCAGGGAAGACTGTTGAGGGGGTTTAAACGCATATTTTATCAAAATCAGGGGTATTAACCCCATGTAAAACCTCCTGGGCCATTAAAATTTCAAATTCATAGACAGAGACAGTCATGAAGCGGCAAAGAGTATCAGTACAGGATTAAAGAGTTTTAAAGCCTCTAATTGAATATTTTGAGCTTTAATTAACTGTTCAAAGGGAAAATGTACCAGATTGAATACCTTGTGAATTACACAGAAGACCCAATGAGGCCTGAAGCATAGAAAACAATGTGATTAGTGTCACACATCAGCAGAAGGTTATTTCCCGTGAAAGAACAAAGCCCCATACTGTTTTTTATTCTACATCGTGTTCCTGAGAAGATTTCCACCCAGACAGAAGTCCTAATGCTACCGGAGCATTTGTTGTGCAGTATGGCAGACCTAAAAGTCATTTATCTGCCTTTTCTATTCACTAGGGTACTACAGAGTACTACAGCCCAAAGTACATCAAAGAGCATACCTGAAGTTAATATCAACCTGTCAAAGACCACTCTTTCACCCAAAGAGTACTGAAGATTAATGCGTAGATATTAAGACAGAATGGGCCTCGAGCCCTCTTCTGCTACTTCTGTTTTAATGTTTCATTTATTGTTTCATCTACCTCCTCTGCCTCTCTTTCAGCTATAAGAACTCAAGAAAAACACATTGTAAGGTTGTTGTTGATTATTGATCGGATAACTGTGAATTGTAAGTTGTTTATCTTGAGATATAGTTCTCTGTGTAAAGTTGTAAGATAGGCTGAGGAAGATGTTTTCAGACTGAATATCAAGCTATTGGACAATGTTGTACATGGCTGGTGTTTCTCTTTGATATGACAAGCACATTTCTTTGGATTCTGATTTAAAGTAGCGGTGATGTTTTCTGCCTTTGTTTCTATTTTCCTTCTGTAATTCATTACATTTCATTTCTCTGGTAAGAATCAGAAATCCGCCTTAGGATATACCCTTGCATGGTACCCTAATGCTCCTGATCTTCTTATCTTTGATGCTTTCTACTGATTATGTTATCTGAGGACTAATTCAAGATAATTTAACCAGTGTAGTAGTTTTTATTCACTGCTAACTGATGTATGAATTTATGAATCTGTTCTTATATGTTCTTGTTGGGTTTCAATTGAAAGAATTGGGATATTGGGAGTTTAGAATGTTGATTCTGTCTCACCAGGGTCCTTTTCAATCAATTGAGCCTTTCTAAGTTCCCTTAAGTTGAATGTCGAAGCATTGAAAGTTCAAAGCCTTTCTCTGATCTCAGGCTTCACCTTTGTGTTTAAATCTTAAGTGTTTCTTGTTTTCTGAAGAGTCAGCCTTTTAGGGGTTAGATCATAGGTGTTTAATGGCATGCCCTGTCCCTAGATCTACTTCCTAAGTGGTCACCTCAGGTTTTCCTTATCATTCACCTTCATTCCTTATCATTTCATACCACACTATCATCTTTAAAGATCCTCTGTTTTAGATGACTAGCCTAATTGGAAGCCTTGAATACTGAATAGCAAGTAAACCCTTTTATGACTTCATTGCCCAATAGTCTCGAGTTTTCTCTGAAGTATCTCTCCTTTGCCTAAAATCCTCTTTTCTCATCCTTTTTCTTGTATTGAACCCTTCCTTCATATGTCCCAAAAACCAAACAAACAAACAAAACAAACCTTGTGCCTTATAATTAGCCTAATACCTTCAAATCAAGCTTCAAAGACATATACCTTTGCCTTTATAGAGAGATCCCTATCTGGACCCAAAAGGGATAGATACTAAGGTCCCAAAGTGGTTTTGATGTTGTCTTATATTTTGGTATTGCCAGACTTTCAAAAACATAGGAACCCCAACATAATGGCGACTCCGCTGGGGATCGAACCCAGAATCTCTGGTTAGATTGGCAGTTAATCATTGTGGTGGATAGTAAACCTTTTAAACCCTCCACCTGGCGACTCCATAGTTCCTTAATGATTAAATATTCCACTGGTGATCAATAGGCCTGCTGATTTACTTGGTGTCACAAGACTCCACTAGGAGACCAGACCTTATTACAACATCAACCATATTAGAGGTAACAAATAGGATTAAGCTTATTTGTTTGAAGACAACATACTAGCTTCAAGAACCATTTATACAAGAGCTTATCCTAACCTAAACCCACCTGAAATAGTTGACAACCCTGAGAGCATTCTTAGGAAATATCCTACACCTAGAAGGCCAACTATTTCCAGACACATCCATAGATCTAACTCTGCACCAGAAGACTTTACAGCTCTATCAAACACTCTTTTTGACCTAGACTCGCAAAGAAGTTTACCAAGAACTAGGTCATTCAATGCTCTAGACCAGCTAGGCTTTGAGTTTCCCGGTTCACCATCTCACAGTGGTCAACACATTAGGGACAGAGAGACCCCTCCATCTACACCTCTGGATATTCATTTCATCCAAAACTTGGGGCTCTACCATCCTAAATTATCTCAACAGAGTGTTGCTGGTCCTAGTATTCCTGTCATCCACATACCTGCTGCTCAAGCCAACCCTTTACCCCCTCACAACACCATTATGGTGGCCTAGTATGCACCTCTGCTGTTACCACAGCCCTTAGTGCCTTTACCCAATGATTATCAGTCAAAAATCCCACATTTCACTACAAAAGAGTCTACCACAGCTCAACACCATGTAGATAAGATGGAATATTCCTTTGACTATATGGAGATCGATGATGAGACAGTCAAGATGAGAATCTTTGCCCAGAGTTTGGGAGGAGATGTGAAGAAGTGGTTTAAAGGTCTACCTCCTAATAGTATCCATGATCTTCCCTCTTTATATCAAGCCTTCATAAAAAAATGGGAAGTCAAGACGAACCCTCTCCAAATCTTATCAGAATATAAGAATCCTAAAAGAAATATAGGAGAAAGTGTCCATGACTATTCTACAAGGTTTAACAGTGTTTACAATGCTCTTCCTCCACACATGAAACCTCCCCAAGGTATGGCTTTAGTAAAATATCCTGAAGGCTTTGATGCTGACATGGCCTACCAACTTAGGGAGAGAGATTACAACACATTGGAAGATATGCAAAAAGGAGCAATGAGTGTAGAGGCTAACCTGATTGAAAAGAGAGCCAGAATGAGGTTTGAGAAAAAGGTAACATATAGGGATGACACATCAGCTTCCACATCTAATCCCAAGTATGACATTCTAGCCAAAAATATGGAAAGGCTAGAAAAAATGATGGAAAAAATGGTTGTAACAGTCAGTAATCAGAACAGAAACCAAAATCATAACCAGAACCAAAACTTTAGGAGAAACAACCCTCCAAACAGACAGAGAGACTCTGATCAGCAAGTCATACCCCCATTTCAAGAAAAATTTCTTGATGAGGATGAGGGGATAATAGAAGAGTCCGAGGGAACCACAATAAACATGTTGGAAATTGACAACTCAATCCACAATTGTTCCATGAAAGATGATCAGACCTCTCACTCACATTGGGATGAGGAAAGGTTAGAATCTAAGGATTATAGGTTAGGATTTGAAAATTCCATCATGCAAGTCAGAGAACAGTATGAACTCAGAAGCAAAAAAAGCTTAGACAATTCCAAACTAAAAGCTTTTGAGATTACCATTAAGAAAAGGCATGAGAAAAATTCTAAGGTGACTGTTGAACGTAGCAAATAAACAGCTGAGAGTTCTGGGAAGAACAAAGAGAAGGACAGCCAAAATACTGATAAACAAAGTCAACAAACTAGCAGCACTAGCACTGCAGCTAGTGTTCCTGATAAAACAACCACCAGCACTGTACATAGTGAGAATCAACACACTGATTCTGCCACTAAAGAAGTGGCTAACAAAATAGAGTTGAGTCTTACGAAGAGTCAATTTCCCTTCAATTTGGAGAGTGAGATTGCTAAAATTAAAATCTCTGTCCCACTCTCTGAGCTGGCCACTCAGGATGTATATAAAGGCCAAAGTTTGAAGGCTTTAAATCTAGGTGAAAACAGTGACACTGTCAATCTAAGTGATGACCAACTAGCCCTTCTGTTTGGTCCAAAGATAGAAGGGAAGTTTCAGGAAGGGGTAGTACCTCCTTTTTATATCAGTCTCAATATCCATGACAAGATCCTTCACAATGCAATGCATGAATCTAGGGCATCACACAACCTAATGCCTAAGGTAATTATGGAGAGGTTAGGCCTAGAGATAACCCATCCTTATAAAGATTTGTATTCATTTGACTCGAGCAGAGTGAAGTGCCTTGGCCTAATCAAAGACATGTGTGTGAACTTGACCCAGATTCCAGCCAAATGTATGGTTATGAATGTTGTAGTGGTAGATGCACCACCTAAGTATGGCATGTTGTTGTCCAGGTCATGGGGAGCCAAGTTGCAGGGTACAATGCAGATGGATGGGTCATACGCCACAATCCCTGTCTTTAGCCAGCTTAGGAGACTGTATAGAGAGGCACAAATGAAGTTCATGGTCAGCAGCCCTGAAAAACCTGAAATTCCACCTCTGTACTCTGTACACACGGATGTGGACTCTTTTATCCTTTGCAACGATGAAACTATAGACGAGCCGGAGCCAGTAGACAAAGATGCAAACAATGGAGAAGAGCCCATAGATTTTAACATAATGGCCACTCTAGACTTAGAAGAAAACGAAGAAGAAACCTTTGGACAGTGCACCGAAGTTGAAACTCAGAGTAAACAAGAACCATACTACAAACAACTGACTAGTCATCTCTCTGAACTACATACACATCAGGAAAAGCAAAACCCTCCACACCATGGTGTAGACCCCATATTACAGCATAACTGTGAAACCAACGTTAGGGAGTAAAATGATGTTAAACCTGAAAATGATACCTTATGGAAAATGAATTTCGATGGGTCTTGCACTAGAAAGACTGCAGGAGCGAGAGTGTGGTTATATAACACGAAGAGTGACTATGCTGAGAGTCACACCTTCAAACTGAACTTCAAATGTACAAATAATATCACAGAGTATGAGGCTCTCATCCTAGGCTTGAATCTATTGAAAAAACTAGGAGCCCGTAGAATAGCTGTGCATGGAGACTCTGAGTTAATCATAAAACAAGTGAATGGACAATATATAGCTAAACACCCTAGATTGAGAGCGTACAGGAATGATGCTATGGATTTATTGAAAACTTTTGTAGAGTATGAACTGGTGTTTGTTCCTAGGAGTCAGAACATAATTGCGAATGGATTAGCCTGCATAGCTAGTTCATATCATAAGTCTCCTAGTGACAAATAAATCATCATTCAGACAAAATACAAACCTGCAGTGCCTGATAATGAGAAATATTGGCAGGTCTTTGAGGGCGATAAGCAGATAGAGGATTTCCTGGTTGGCAGGAACGAGTTTTAATTCTCTGATTTAGACTCCAAATCTAATGATAGCTGCCTGAGTGAAGAGCCCCCCGATGAAGAAAAATCACCCTATAATGTAGAAATAAACGTGTTAACTGAACAACTTGGAAATCAAACCGAAGAATATAAGAACGCAGAAAAAGAGGAAATAGAGGTGATGTTGTCAAAAGATAAGAATATACCCAGAGGACTGGCACCTTTAAAGGACCTTTTTGATTTTGACGACATAGCGAAGAAACCCACTATAGAACACTCAGACTCATATGTCGAGGAATGCAACATAGGCATCGAGGATAAGCCTAAGATGATTAAATTGGCTAAGTCCTTGCCCGCAGACATGAAAAATAAATATATCGACTTATTTAAAGAGTTCATCGATGTGTTTTCCTGGAGCTACGAGGAATTAAAGGCCTACGATACAGACATTATACAGCACAAAATCCCTTTGAAAGAAAACCAAAAACCCTTCAGACAGAAACTTCGCAGGATTAACCCGAAACAACTGCCTCTAGTCGAAAAGGAAATCAAGAATATGTACGAGGCAGGAATCATAGTGCCTGTGAGTTTCTCCGATTGGGTTTCCAACCTTGTATCTGTGAGAAAGAAGATAGGTGAGATTAGACTGTGCATCAATTTCAGGAACCTTAACAGAGCTTCACTTAAAGGCAGTTACCCCTTACCAAAGATGGAACACATCCTACAGAGGGTAGTGGGCTAAAAAAGGATCTCTCTGTTAAACAGTTTTTCAGGCTATAACCAAGTTTTAGTACTCCCAGAAGACCAACTCAAGACAGCTTTCACCACTCCATGGGGCACTTTTATGTACGTAAAAATTCCTTTTGGACTAATGAACGCTGGTGCGACCTTCCAACGAGCAATGGACATAGCCTTTTCAGAAGAGATAGGGCACTTCATTGTCATCTATCTGGATGACATAACAGTCTATTCCAAGACTGATGAGGAACACCTAAAACATCTGAGAATAGTTTTTGAAAAATATAGAAGGTTCGGTCTATCTTTAAATCCCAAGAAGACTGTGTTTCGGCTTCAAGAAGGTAAGCTTCTTGGCCATATTATATCAGAGAAGGGAATTAAAATAGACCCACAAAGAGTTGAGGGAATACTACAGATCACCCACCTAAGAAACATAAAAGAGTTGAGGTCCTTTATTTGGAAAATCAACTTCTTAAGGAGGTTTATTCCCAACTTAGCCGAGCACCTCAGGGATATGACAAACATTCTGAAAAAAGGTGTAGGGGTTAAGTGGACTGTAGAGGCTAAAAAAAATTTTGAATTAGTTAAACTTGCACTCACCCGGGCACCTGTCCTAATTAGCCCATATTTCTCCAAATATTTCTTGATATTTTCCTTTGCCTCCGAGCATACACTAGCTGCAATTCTGCTGCAAAAAAATCCAGAGGGAATGGAACAACCTATTGCTTTTTTCAGCAAGGCTCTGAGGGATGCACCCTTGAAATATAACATAATGGAAAAATAGGCCTATGCCTTGGTAAAGGCCTTGAAAGACTTTAGGGTGTATATACTGCATTCTCATATCATTGCCTATGTGCCTAACATAGTGGTAAAAGACATTTTGTCCCAGGATCCTGATGGAAAGAGGGGAAAATGGATTGTTGTGATATTAGAGTATGACCTGGAAATAAAACCCACAAAACTGTTCAAAGGTCAAGGCTTAGCTCAACTAATGGCTGAATCTAACTTGCAAGCCCTTGAAATAAACATGGTAGATGCCTTGGATGAACATGAAGGATTTCATGATCCTATAGTTGAAGAACAATTTCAAAATTCTCCTTGGTATTCTGATATCCTGTATGTACTCACAAACCTCAATGCCCCTCCTGATTGATCAAAGACTAAGGCTAGATTCCTAAAGTTAAAAGCCAGAAACTATTGCATACTGAATGAATGTTTATACTAGAAAAATGCAAATGGTCTATTGCTTAAATGTTTTTTTGAAACTGAAGCAGAGAGGATTAAACAGGAGTTCCATGTAGGAGAGTGTGGAGGCCATTTAAACTGGAAAGCCACTGCTAACAAAATACTCAGAGCTGGCTATTACTGGCCTACACTTTTTAATGACATCCATAAAATGATAATTTCCTACCATAAGTGCCAGATCTTTGAGGGCAAAGGAAAGCTCCTCCCTTTACCATTACAACCCATTACTATTGAGGCTCCCTTTCAACAATGGGGCCTAGATTTCATAGGAGAAATACACCCTGCATCTTCTGCTCAACACAAGTGGATCCTTACAGCCATAAAATACTTCACAAAATGGATAGAAGCCATACCTTCTAGGAATGCCACAGATTCTGTCATCATTAAGTTCCTAGAAGACCACATCCTCTCTAGATTTGGCTACCCAAAAAAGATAATCATTGATAACACTGCTACTTTTGGATCCAAGAAAATGATTGATTTTTGTCACAGGTATCAAATAGCACTCGGTCATTCAACTTCCTATTACCCACAAGGTAATGGGTTAGCTGAATCATCAAACAAGAGCTTGGTGACCATCATCAAAAAACTTCTTGAAGAGAATAAGAAAGCATGGCATAACAAGTTAGTGCATGCCTTGTGGGCTGACAGACTAACAACAAAGAAATCCATTGGAATGTCACCATATCAGCTTGTTTATGGAACAGAGGTAGTGTTTCCTACCAACCTAGGGGTACTAGTGATTAAACTAGTCCAAGAGATTCAGACAGAAGAGGACAGCATGGTGAGGAGGATAAATCAAAAAATTCATCTCCAACAAACAAGAGAATAAGTCTAGAACAGAGCTCTGAAAGTACAAGAAAATATAAAATAAAAAAAAATCGATAAGAGAACAAAGGCTTGTGACTTCAAAATTGGAGATAAGGTTCTAAAATGGGACTCTAGGAGAGAAGACAAAGGAAAGCATGGCAAATTTGACAGTTTGTGGCAGGGTCCTTACATCATACAATCCACCATTGGTACAAATTCCTTTTTTTAGCAAGAGCTAGATGGTACAGATCTGTTTGGGGGTCCTATCAATGGCAGGATGCTCAAGCATTACTACTGCTGATTTCCAGTTTGACAGGTTTCATTTCCATTGTAAATACCGTTGTTGTGTTTTGTTTTCAAAGAAAAAGAGAAATTTTTTCAAAAAAGAAAGAGAGAGAGGTTCAAACATGCTCAAAACTTGAACCTTTGAAGTGCAAAATATTGGCTCTAACATTATCAAAACTTGAGCCAAAGGGAGTAAAGAAGCTGGTTCTAATACGCTCAAAATCTGAACCAGCAAAGAAGAAAGAAGAATCAGCTCTAACCAGCCCAAAACCAAAGCTGAAGTGAAGAAGAAAGTGACTCTAACAAGCTCAAAACTTGAGTCACAAAGAAAAGAAGGAATGCTTCAAAGTTTCAAGATTTCAAGCCTTCAAGATTTTGTTTTCAAGTTTTTGCAATTTCAGTTCATGTGCAGTTGTCTTTATGCCATGGATCCACAGCAAACCAGATTGTCTAATCCTGGTTTGACTGTTTTTAAATTTCTGTTGTAGAATGTAGAGGAGAAATCTGCTAGACAGTTTAATCCTAACAGATATTAGATTAGGTAGAGAAACTATGAGACCAACTGTTTAATCTAGTCTCATGGAGGAATAAGGGTAGAATTAGAATAGTTTGTTTTCTACTTTCAATAAAAAAAATGAATGATGAAGAAGGTCTGCAAATTCAAATGCACCTTGAAGAAAAAATGTTAGGGCTATAGGATGGGTAGGTAGATTGTTTAGGGAAATTTTTCTGTTGATTAATATCCATCATGTTTGTAACAAATGAATCAAAGAAGAAATATGGTTCAAGGATTGGGCATCTGGCCTATTCCAAAGATTATTTTCTGAATTATTGACACCTTCAAGAAGATGCCATCCCCATGTGGAGCCAATGTTAGCCACCTATAATTTTTTTGTCAAGAAAACAGGTGGCTAAATATTTTTTTGAGCCTTCAAGAAATACATTTCCTCTGAAAAAAAATCATTCTTGAAGCCTCTGTGTGCCCTTTTCCTTTGAAAATATCTTCACTTCTATTTCCATCCAAAAAAGCCTCACTGTCTATGAAAAAATTATGCTCAGAAAGGCCTCCATTTGCCCTTTGGATCCCTGCAAATTTCCCATTTTAAACCCTTTTTTTCCGCTTCTCAAATTACCCCTTTGACTCCCAAAATCCCTTCCTAAGCCTACTAAATCATTCCATCTCCCCTTTAAACCTCACAAATAACCTTTGTTTGGCTTAAAAATCCATTGTTCCCTCTATCGAAAACCTCTGTTCAGCCTTAAAAACTCTGTTTTTAGGCCAAAAAACCCATCTTTTACCATATACAGGCTTAGCCCCTTTCGGCCCAGCCCCTAACCACTTCCCCTCCATGCACCCAGGCACTAAGACCAAGCGCTAATCCATACAGGGCTAATCAGAATCGAAATATGTTTGGGAGCGCGTTTTCTTTGTTAAAGTGAAAATCCCCGATGCGATGATGTTTTAGTCTGTTGGACTCGGGAGCGATGTCAACCATAGATCTATACATATTTGACGGTCCACGCAAAACATACCGTGCCCCCATAACATTTCTTTTTAACCCCTCCGATGATAATCTCCGCCATTGATTCACAGTTAGATCCAACGGTCATCGCACTACCGCTTCAATTGCCAATCGAAAGTTTTTAAAATGTGCACTTTCTATCCCTCCGATTGGCCGATCCTCGATTGGATCCTGGCCGCTGAATCCAAAAGAGCCAACGGCCATGATTTAATCTTACTCCACCCTATGTCCCCGATTGGTCACCCTCCGATCCAATCACAGCTGTTGATCTGCAGCCAATCCAACGGTCTGGATGCAATCGCTCCTTCATCCCATTGGAGTTTTGGCCCCTGCCTCCTCCACTTCCGATTGAATCCTGGCCGTTCACCCCTTCCGATACGACGGACAGGATCACTCCCACGCATTCATGTGACCCTTTTGCCTCCTCCTCCTCTTTAATCTCCGCCATCCAATCCCCGGGATCCAACGGCTCATATTTCTCCCGACCACTAACAAACTCCCCCGCCTTTGTTTCTCCTCTACAGATCTCAGCCGTCCATCGCACTGATTGAACGGTTCACAATGAAACCACCTTTGATCGGCCCCCACCTCACCAACTGCGCACCTCCTCATATCGCGCTCCATCTCCCGCCGTCGGATCTCACAGTCCCAGATCCAACAGCCAGCATCAATATCGTGCATTTTTTGTGTCCGGGCTTTGACAGTTCAAATTTACACGATATGGGCTATTTTTTTAAGCCACGTGTCAGCCAGGCACCCATATCACGTTCGAAAAGTGAAAACCGCCTTACCCGCATTTGTCGCGCGAAAACAATGGTTTCTATCCCAAAACCACTTCTCCACTTCTATGCCCGAAATTCTATTTAAGAGATCTTGACCGTTGATTTGTTCAGATCAACGGCCCTCATTTCATCTCGCATTCCATTCATAGTTGTTCATCACACGACCATAGAACTTCATCGCGTCATCTCAACCATCGATCTCCTCCTGAGATCTGACGGTCCATATTAAATCGCCCTTTGCCCATGACCGAGTTCCACCATTCAAGCTCATTTCATATGTTTTTCACGCATTTTCTTTGTATTCTGTCCAAAGTTCCAAACCCTATGATTTACATTAAAAACCTTTTCTTTCGCCTGCATTAAAATTTTAATTTTTTTCGTTAAAGGGTTATATCATTCCACCCAACATCACAACTTTAATGTTTTACAGTAAAGTTCATTGCATATCACCCAACCTTCTAAATTCATTCCCTCATTCAATCCCAGCCGTCGATCATCGTTAGCCCATTTGATCTAACGGTCCATAATCGTTCCTCCACCAAACTTCCATCAGAGCAGATTTTCACCATTGCACTGCATTTTTTCACCATTTTCCATTGCATCCACTACATACACCATCGCTTCGCTGCCATCCTCACAGAATTCCACTACATCCATCCACCCCCATGCATGGATTTCTTAACATATTTGTGTGCTTTTGCAGGGTACAGCCGGTGGAAACTGCCATTGCTCACAGTCACTGTTAGTGACACAGAGCGCAGAGAAGGCCATTTTTAGAGCTACAATTTGCAGGGAAGACTCCTGAGGGGGTTTAAACGCATATTTTATCCAAATCAGGGGTAGTGACCCCATGTAAAACCTCCTGGGCCATTAAAATTTCAAATTCATAGACAGAGACATTCATGAAGCAGCAAAGAGTATCAGTACAGGATTAAAGAGTTTTAAAGCCTCTAATTGAATATTTTAAGATTTAATTAACTGTTCAAAGGGAAAATGTACCAGATTGAATACCTTGTGAATTACACAGAAGGCCCAATGAGGCCTGAAGCATAGAAAACAATGTTATCAGTGTCACACATCAGCAGAAGGTTCTTTTCCGTGAAAGGGCAAAGCCCCATACTGTTTTTTATTCTAGATCGTGTTCCTGAGAAGATTTCCACCCTGACAGAAGTCCTAATGCTACCAGAGCATTTGTTGTGCAGTATGGCAGACCTGAAAGTCATTTATCTACCTTTTCTATTCACCAGGGTACTACAGAGTACTACAGCCCAAAGTACATCAAAGAGCATACCTGGATTTAATATCAGCTTGTCGAAGACAACTCTTTCACCCAAAGAGTACTAAAGATTAATGCGTAGATATTAAGACAGATTGGGCCTCGAGCCCTCTTCTGCTAATTCTATTTTAATGTTTCATTTAGTGTTTCATCTGCCTCCTCTGCCTCTCTTTCAGCTATAAGAACTCAAGAAAAACGCATTTTAAGGTTGTTGTTGATTATTGATCGGATAACTATGAATTGTAAGTTGTTTCTCTTGAGATATAGTTATCTGTGTAAAGTTGTAAGATAGGTTGACGACGATGTTTTCAGACTGAATATCAAGTTGTTGGACAATTTTGTACATGACTGGTGTTGCTCTTTAATATGACAAGCACATTTCTTTGGATCCTGATTTAAAGCAGCGGTGATGTTTTCTGCCTTTGTCTCTGTTTTCCTTCTGTAATTCATTACATTTCATTTCTCTGGTATGAATCAGAAATCCGCCTTAGGATATACCCTTGCATGGTGCCCTAATGCTCCCGCTCTTCTTATCTTTGATGTTTTCTACTGATTGTGTTATCTGAGGACTAATTCAAGATAATTTAACTAGTGTAGTAGCTATTATTCACTGCTAACTGATGTATGAATTTATGAATCTATTCTTAGATGTTCTTGTTGGGTTTTAATTGAAATAATTGGGATACTGGGAGTTTAGAATGTTAATTCTATCTCACTAGGGTCCTTTTCAATTAATTGAGCCTTTCTAAGTTCCCTTAAGTTGAATGTCGAAGCATTGAAAGTTCAAAGCCTTTCTCTGATCTCAAGCTTCACCTTTGTGTTTAAATCTTCAGTGTTTCTTGTTGTCTGAAGAGTCAGCCTTTTAGGGGTTGAATCATAGGTGTTTAATGGCATGCCCTGTCCCTAGATCTGCTTCCTAAGTGGTCACCTCAGAGGTTTCCTTGTCATTCACCTTCATTCCTTATCATTTCATACCACACTATCATCTTTAAAGATCCTCTGTTTTAGATGACTAGCCCAATTGAAAGCCTTGAATATTGAATAGCAAGTAAACCCTTTTATGACTCCATTGCCCAATAGTCTCGAGTGTTCTCTGAAGTATCTCTCCTTTGCCTAAAATCCTCTTTGCTCATCCTTTGTCTTGTATTGAACCCTTCCTTCATATGTCCCAACAACCAAACAAACAAACAAAACAAACCTTGTGCCTTATAACTAGCCTAATACCTTCAAATCAAGCTTCAAAGACATATACCTTTGCCTTTATAGAGATATCCCTCTCTAGACCTAGGAGGGCTAGATCCTGAGGTCCCAAAGTGGTTTTTATGTTGTCTTATCTTTTGGTATTGCCAAACTTGCCAAAACATAGGAACCCCAACATAAGGGAGGAGCAGCGGTACAGGACCCCTCTATCATGGGTCTCCAGCATCAAATAACAATTTTGATAGAAAAACTCAAGGAAATTAAACGAATGTGACCGGAGAGACAGAATGTATGGTGCACGCATTGTCTCATCGAAGGACATATGGCAACTGAATGTCCACGGATGCGGGGGCAGAACGTGGGGACATCGGCTGCAGGGGCATAGGGGGCTCCACCATTAGGAGGGGTTGCGCAAATAAACACCCAGGGAACATATCCAATGCAAAAAAAAAATGCAGGGTTCCCTGCACAACAAATTCTAGCCACCAATGAGTACTGTGAAATATGTAAGAATATGGGCCATCAACCTTGCCTGTGTCCGATCTTGCAAAAGTATTCCAACATTCTGAATAATATATACTGTGAGTTTTGTGCCTCAACAACACATGGCACAGAGCAGTGCCGAGCACTGGATGCACTAGCGGAACGGCTGGACCGGCCTTCATATAGAGTGAACGAAGCTCCCCGAGGAAGAGGAGGAGGCTTGAGAGGAGGCCAAGCAGGAGGTAGAGGTCCAGTAAGTTGCTACAACTGCGATCAGGAAGGACATGTAGCTAGAGAATGTCCACTACCTAGAAGACCTTGGTGTTCCTAGTGCTGGGTTAACACACACACAACAGAAGATTTCCTGGAGCTTATCAAAAGATGGGAGGAAAGAGCTAGACAAAGGGGTAAAAATTTAGTAAATGCAGAACCCAGGTTAATGGGAACTCAGAAAATGCAAAACGTGGCCATAGTAACACAAGGAGGCAAAATAACGAGGGAAGATGCACGTACTATGGACCCAATAAAATTAATTAGTCCAGCATCCCCAAAACTCCTGATCAAACCAGAACGACAGGAAAAAAAATTTCAGGACGCAGCAGAAACGTTTTCCCAACTCGGTGGAAACAAAGGAATTGAGTTACAGAAAACTCAGGAAGACAATGAAACCCAAAGTAATTCTGAAGCTTTGATCTAGGAGTGGTTCCATTTATTCCTAAAAATTGTTAACAACGCACCAATGCTAGAACAGCTAAAGCAGAACCTAGAAGGGGTGCTGAAGAAGAACACAGGAGCAAGAGAATCAGTAGACGCAAACAAAAAGTATGTACAGAGAGTAAAAGGAAATAAAAGAAGGACGGGAAAGGAATTCTGAGTGAACACACAAGTGGCAGGGTTCCAAATTAAAGACACCATGCTTGATTTGGGATCTGATGTCAATATCCTACCAAGAAAAACTTGGGAAGCATTAGGAAGGCCAAGATTGACATATTCACCGATTCAACTTTATATGGCGAACCAGTATTGCATTGTTCCCATCGGCCGACTGGAGGAGGTTGAAGTTGACATTACAAGAGTAAAGACATTTATGGACTTTGAAGTCATCGACATCATGGGAGATAAATATACATATCCTGCACAATTCGGAATTGATTGGGCCTTTGAAAATTATGCAATAATAGATCTAAAGAAATAACTGATGATCTTCGAGGACAGGGAGATCAAGTTCACTCAGCCACTCAACTCATACCAAGGACCGAGATATACATAGACTGTGGATAACAAAGAAGATGCTCAACTTCTGGACCATCTCTGTCAAATTACTGTAGGAAGAAGAGAAGATTACATTAACCCGACAGCAGAAGGCTCTGTAAGATAGAGGAGCATCCAAAGCTCAGAATTGGGATAAAAAATATCTTGGGATGATTGGCAGCAAGGAGGGTACGAAACAAATACAAGGAGATGCGTCGATATTGGAAGAATAAATTGGATCGGGGCCGAGGTTCGAGAATACTCAATCTTATCTGATATGTAGGCGGTAAACCTTTTCATAGCTAAGATAGAAAACAAGGTACCAGAAATTCAAAGAGTACCATTGATGGACATGGCATTACAGTCCACATCCGCGAGATGGTGGAGTAATCACCGCAACTCGTTGATGCAATGGGACGAATTTTCGGCGGCACTAAAGGCCAGATTTAAAGAAGAGGAAGGACCCAGGAGTAAGGAAAATTACCAAGGGGATTCAGACCCCAAAAACCATCTGGAGAAATGTGAAGCACAATGGAGAATTGATGGATATCCGGAAGAACTGTGGGTCCACCGGTTTATCCTCTCTCTGGATGTAATTCCATAGGCTTGGTACCTGACGGAGGAAAAAAGAAGAGGGACCAAAAAATGGCAGGAAGTTGCGGAAAACATCACGCAGTGTTTCTCATTTGAAGGAAAGACAGAGCCGGTTACACAAGATTTGCAGGCTATCAAGAAAGTACTATTCTTCCCGAATATTCAAGAGAGAGATGAGCAGTCACTTCAGTACCAAGGGGTCAAACAAAAGATGGCATGTCAAAAGATAAACATCGAAATGGATGACGACAATATGGAGGATCTCAGGCACCTGTATTTTGAAGAAACAGAGGGGGAGAGGGACATCAAAGAAGAACCAATGACAGAAGGGATCCATTTGCTACCACTAAGAACCAAGAAAGTAAAAATTGGAACAGAAGACAAGCCTAAACTAGTGACAATTGGAGACTACTGGGATGAACAAACAACTAAGGAAATATTCAGTCTACTCAAGGAATATGAGGACTTGTTTCCCTCATCAGTAGCAGATCTAAAGGGCATAAAATGGGAGATGGGAGAGATGCGGATAATACTAAATCCCGACGCAAGGCCTGTGAAACATAGGCCATATCGTCTAAACCCAAGAGTAAAGGAAAAGGTGAAAGCAGAGATCGACAAGATGTTAAAAGAATGATTAATATTCCCAGTAGAGGAAGCAGAATGGGTAAGTCCAATATTTATACAGAACAAAAAAGAGAAATATGAGATACAAGTCTATGTAGATTACAGAAGCTTAAACAATGCTTGTATCCATGATCCGTTTCCCACTCCATTTAGTGACGAAGTTCTAGACAACGTTGCAGGGAACGAGGCATACTCATTCATCGATGGATTCTTAGGATACAATCAGGTAAGAATAGCAGAGGAAGACAAGAAAAAGACAACATTCAAATTTTTCACAGATCACTCAGCATGGAAATACTTAGTAAACAAACTAGTCTTAGAAGGAGAATCTGCAGATGGATCCTACTATTTCACGAGTTCACCTTCGAGGTAATTGTAAATCCTGGAAGATTGAACGTAGGACCTGATCACCCATCCCGACTAGAGAATGGAGAAAATGGAGGATCTCTAGATTATTAGTTACCAGATGCTGATCTTTTCAGAGTAGAAGCCATCCCAAACTACCTGAACGAGATAGCAGCCTACCTCACGACAGGATAGTGTCCGCAGGGGTATAATTCAACATAAAAAAAGCACCTGGTAGTTCGAGTTGCAGAGTATCAGCTAATATCAGGACACTTATACAAGATGGGGCTAGACCAGATTCTTTGAAGATGTGTCCTAGACCACGAAAGGGAAACTGTTATATGGGAAAGCCACAGTGGTGTTGCGGGAGGACATGTGGGAGCTAAAACGACAGCACGCAAGGTACTACAAGCAGGCTTATGGTGGCCAACACTGCATAAGGACAGCAAAGAATTTGTTCATAAATGTGACGTTTGTGAGTGGATAGGACGACCATCCCACAGAGATGAGCTACCGCTTCATCCGATAAAAGTACTGTAGCCATTCGAAAAGTGGGCAGTCGATTTTGTAGGACCAATTACACCGCCTGCAAGGTACTTAAAGGCAAGGTACATAATAACGACGACTGACTATCTGACGAGGTGGGAAGAAGCAAAGCTAGTGAGGAACTGCATGGCAGAGAATGTTGCTAGGTTCATATTTGAAAATATAATCAGCCGATTTGGGTGTCCAAAAAGCCTGACCAGTGACCAGGGTACCCACTTCATCAATGACATCATCAAATCCTTGCGGGAATGCTTCATGATACAACACCATAAAAGCAGTCTGTATCATCCGCAAGCAAACGGTACAGTGGAAGCATTAAACAAGATACTGGAGAAAGGCCTGACAAAGATATGCAATGCGCAGCATGATGACTGGGATGAGCGGATACCAGCAACACTGTGGGCATACCGAACAATAGTAAAACGACTAAACAATCAAACGCCATTCCAGCTAGTCTACGGGAGAGAAGCGGTAGGCCCAGCGAAATTCATCATACCAAGCCTTTGAATCACGACAACACTACAGTTATCTGAAGAAGAATCGCTAAAGGAGCGATTGCAAGAACTGCAAGAAATTGAAGAAGGACGATTTCTTGTGGAATTTCACCAGACGGTACAAAAGGAGAGGCAGAAAGCTTGGAACGACTAGCATATTAAGCACAAGACTTTTCAGGTCGGGGAGAAAGTTCTACTATATGACAGAAAATACCAGAAATTCCCAGGGAAGCTGTAGATGCATTGGCTAGGACCATTTCATGTCATAGAAATCAAAGATTCAGGAGCAGTTCGGTTGGCACAACTGAACGACCAAGTTCTACAGGGATGGGTCAACGGCGCACACCTGAAGCCCTACCAAGATTAAGTTAATCATTTCATTTCCAATAACTCTTGCAACCGAGAGGAGTCAGTAGGGTAGAATAGCGTCAATAACTCTCTCGCACCCGAGATGAGCATAGATAGGATCCCACTCTACCAAAACCAGAAATAAAAAGAGTAACTATAGTTGAGTTGTGGAGACTGCAATGCAACAAATTGTGGTCGGAGAGAGGTAGTGTCCAGCGTGTCATCCACATCAGATAGAAAAGCGTGTCGAACATCAACCCATCATCATTACGCGCAGTACTAGAGTCAGTCCATAGGATTACCAAGATTTGGAAATAATTTCCATAATTAGCATCACCCATACCATAATAAATTTTCCATAATTAGACATAACCACCAGCCGTCGCATCTACCCAAATCCCAAAACCACAGTCAGCAATGTCAGAGCCCACCTTAGAAGCTAAATAATCGCACGATTGTAGCCGTGGGAGAAGCCAGGGAAAAATTAATTAGTTATGGGGTCTCATCAACCTCACCCGTGCTGGTTACTTACATAACCCGCATGCAGAGAAGCGCAAGAATGATGGAAAAATATGAGTTAGAATCAGAAACATCCAAAAGAGCAAGGGAAGCCGAACCAGAACCAAAACTGAGAAGGCGTCTAGAAGAAGAAATTCAAGAGAAAAGAGAGAGAAATGTTCTACAGGTATACCAGCGACGAGCCAGAATGACCAGAGTAAGAACAACGGTTGTGGAGCAGGAGATTGGCAGCAAAATTCAAAATATGGAGTCCCTTGTGGGAAAATACGATAGTGCAACCTTGATTGACACAGACCTTACAGATTCTTTTGAGTTTCCAGCACTGAAAAGGCAGGTGTACATAGAGAATTATGCAACAGAAGCAGGGCAGGCAGCAGCAAGAGTTCTGCTAGAGTTCAGGGGCATCCAACAGTCCATGATACTGAACTTGAGGAATTTACCAGTGTTCAGGATTACAGACGCTGTGATGCAGTGAAAAAAATTTCTTTTAATCAGGATCCAAAATGGTTCTCTATGGCTGGAAAAGGAAATTTCAATTCATGTTGAAGACATCCACAGATTAACTGGACTGTCACAGGAGGGAAGGGACATATCATCAGCGTTCCAAACTGTATCTAAGAGGGTGAAGAAGTTTGGAGACATGAACTACTACGTCAAGTATGGCACTCAAAGAGGAGGGAAAGGAGCAAAGACCGAATTGATCAACAGACCGGAGGTCAAGTTCGCTTGCTACCTAATTGCTAGCAAGACAATGAGACACTATACCAAAGGGGAGTGCACCCTGGATACAATTTTGGTTGCGGAGCATTGTGTCCAGGGGACAAGGCTGAATTGGTGCTCCTTCTTGCTAAAAGAATTGTTCCAAGCTTGCGAGGACAATTACAAGAGAGCGACCTGGTTTATTTATGGATATTTGGTCATGGCGCTGGCCATGTGGAAATGGACCTTCCCAAGTATCCGGGTACCGGTTGAGATAGCAGAAGACCAACCTGTGGAAATGAAGTTTGTGCCTTGGAAAGTGTCTGGGGACCCCAGCACAAAAGAAGTGAATGCAGAAGCTTTCAGAGTCTGGTATGGCTAGATGGTTGACGTCGTCATGAGTCAACAAATAATTCCAAGAAATCTGCTAGATGGATACAATGAGCAGGTATGGTTCGGGGTTACCCACAAGCAGACTTTTCTTAGGCATACATGCGTACTGGAATCAACGTTTAAGATAAGGCCCTTGAAGTTACAAATTGACGAAGCATCCTTCCACACAGAGGTCTGTTCATGGCCAAGAGTGGCGATGGAGGTCAGGGATGGAGTCTACATGTATTTCTTCAACGGAAGGCTGCCAAACCTGCTGTCGAGAAAAAATTCGAAAGAAGTAGCGACCAGGATGTCAAACCTACAGCTCTTCCCAATTATTGAGCAGTGGAACACCAAGGTAAAATTTTTTAATAGAGTAGTTAAAGTACTATCAAGCGATGCCGCTCCATTTCCGACATTTTTAGAGTTTCAGGCATCCCATTCCAATCCATCTTCCAACACAGCCTCCATATTTGCGCCAATACCCAATGTTTTATTTAATTCACCACCCCCAGCGACTACAACTCTAGTTGGAAAGAGTAAAGATGCGAAACCAGCAACAACACCAAAGGCAAAAAGGGCCAAGGTTGCAGGATCTAGCCCGGTGGTCAACCTCACAGGGGAGGATCCACCTGAACAATTGAGTATAGGGGTACCTATCAGAGAAGAGCTGAAATTTGAGTCTGAAAAGGCCAGAGGGTTACCACCCCACAATCCCATATACCCCCTTGATTTCTTAAACATCCGCATATCGCAACCTCTCACCCACCAACTAACACCCACCACCTCATCCATCTCCCAGGAACCCCACAACTCCGCACCATCTACTTCATCAGCCACTGTGTTGGATCTAGTCGTCAGAAGAATAAATAATGGGGACCACGGAATGGAATTTAACTCAGGAATAGAGGAGGTACCCCTAGTTAACCCAACCCTAATCCCGCCAACTACTTTTACTGAGCTCGTTAATTAGATAGAGAAGTCAATGGAAGAAATAGTTGGGTCACTCCCCGAGCAGACTCCGCTCCACCTAGCTGACCTAGCAGGTCAAGAAGGGCAACAAGATCTACAGATGGTGGACTCCAGCAACCAGCTACTGCACCAAACACCGCCACAATCACTGCAGGACCAGTCAGCGAGATCTGTCGCCAGCGGACAACCACTCTATGCACGAATGCCAGATCAGGGCACCTCTGGTACAGAAAGCATGGAAACTTGGGGAACAACCCAACTGTACCATTTCATTCAGAGAGCAGCACAACAAGCCGAGAGACTCCACTCAGAGCTCTAGCAAAAATGCGAGCAACAACAATAGATAAGCACGCTTACTGAAGAGCGTGAACAGATAAAGACGACAAAAGGGGCAGTTACAGGAACCATTGGAGATAGTAACCAGAGTATTCAGGGACATTTGGCCTACGGTAATGGTCAGCAGCAACCAAATTCCAAAAGAGATGCAGGAAACCGATGTAGTCGGGCAGGCGGTCCACCTCAGGGTGGCCTATTCAAATCTCCTGTACGAAAATGTAGAACTCAAGGCAGCATTGGCAGCTTGACCCGCGTTACCCGACCCAGCGGTTGTGTGCTCGGCACAGATATCAGAAAGACAGGGCCAAGTAACGAAAATGCAGGAAGTTCTAAGTACTGCAGCAAAATAACCATACGACCTACTGAAGGGTCTATAGCAATGCTCGACAGCCCTTACTCTGAAGGCACAACTGGTCTCGCTAAAGCTACAACAAATATAAAGAGAAATCCAGGAGGCCACGGACTCGACTGGACTTGACCAACTCTATGCACAAGCAGACATGTTAGAATTCCAGATACAAAAAATCGAAGAGAATTCAATGGCATCCAAGCAAGCCATCCGAGAGCTCTAGCAGCCTGTAAAAGTTAGTGCACAGAAAATTCAACAATTGGCCTCTAAGGCCAATACTAAAATCAACGCCATGTTTGGTGCCCTGTCGCCAAAGGTAGGGGAAGAAGTTTTCATGAAGATCACAGCCGAGACTAATGAGATAATGCAAGGATGGCAACAGGCCATGACAACCTTCCAAGAACTCAAGGAATCAACTTTAACCAAGGTCCCAGAGTTAGGGCCCTTGTTTGGACAACTGGGAGAAGGAAGGCAGGCAGAGCAGGGCGCAGGGCCGAGCAGACCCATGGAAGTAGAGACAGTGCAGAACAATTGACTCAAGGCGAGTCAATAGGATGTGGTCGAGGCTTGTTGGGGACCTTGTTTTGAAATTCAACAGCTTTTGAGTTGCGGCTATTACGTGGCGGAACGCAACCACGGTAGGTAGAAAGATGTCAAGGTTGTGAAGGAGTAAAGGACAGGTGTCACGGCTGTTGCAGGAGCAAGCACAAATGGCGGAAGAGCGCGGAAGGAAACAAGAAGTAGAACTCCCGACTAACAGAAAGAAATAGAAGACAGTTGAGTGAGAAGAAAGGAGGAACTTTCAGTCGCGCTGCCAGCAGAACAAATAGGCAGTCGGCCAGCGTGAAGGGAAGTGGTTGGGGCAGATGGGATCAGGCAGCAGGGAGCCACAGGAGAGCTCTGTTTGTGTTGTATTGTTCTCCATTCCTCTGTATTTTTGTATTTCTCTCTGTCCAATAGGACTTCTTTTATTCTTTTTTGTTCATGCTCACGTGGTTGAGCTCTGTAATAGTTTGTCACTGATAGTCTATGCTTAATAAAATCAGAAGTGTTGTTTTGGATGTCTGTTATGGTCTTGAATGAAGGGTTTTGCAAGCACTCTTAAAATTTTATTTACTACAAGTCTGAAAGCATTTCTGAGAGATATATGTCATGGAACGTTGTGTTGCGGTTGTTTATACTTTTAACATAACTTCGATTTACCCGGATCAATGTTGTTGGGTTGATACCGATCAACTCCCTACCTTAGTAAGGTCGCGGCACGCCTCGGGTGAGACTCTCAGTTCTTTGGAGCTGGGTGAAAATGCCAGCGTGAAGCTAGACTACAGCAGAAAACCTTGTTGGCCCTTAATCTAAACCTAGGTCTTCTCCGCGAGACCTGTTCTCTCGCCAACACCATCAGAGGTGTTTCCTTCACCCGTGGACTTAGTAATTGTTGCCATTAGTCTCAACCTAAGATACACTAAGGAGTTGTTCCATGAAGAGGATGTTATTTCATAGTCAATTAATTGATTTTAGAAATTAACAACAAAAATAAATCAAAGAGGGTAATTTAGGAATAAAGGTTTACAAAGTAACCGTGAACTACAATATACACCTTGGAGAATCAAGGACTTAACGTACATGCATGAAATCTCCCTGAATATTTTGTTTGGTGTATCATGGTATACAAGGCAGTCGACTCAATTAACTATGGCGAGGATAACATCCTATAGGGGAATTCCAAAATATACCTGAAGATATGTGGAAGTGAAGTCCATAATAGTGTTGTCTAATCCATAACCATTCGATGAGAGTGTTCCAATATAATTTTCATGCGTGGAGCACCATCCGATATACTCGAAGATACGTGGAGGACGATATGATACACTTACATACATGGAACGATATATCACCCCCAGAATGCAATGCTGGAAAAAAATGGCATATCCTACATTTAAAGACATCATAACACATATCTAGCCTAAACCTCTAGATGTTTTCATTAATGTGACAAATGCTCCTTAGGTTGATTAAAAAAATATTGCTGTTTATCTTTGATTAAGTTTTAGTTTTGGGGCTCATCGTGAATGTCGCCTGAATATCCTAAAATGTAAACTAGCATGAGGAAATGGAATCTTTTTCATTCAAGAAAAATCTATCTAGGAAAGGGAAGTGACAAAGAGTAGGCATCAAAAAATTTGAAAAATGCAATCCCTTTCCCATGCAACTGTTCCAATTTTAATGCACACACAAAACCTTAAATTCTAATGAAAATATTTTTCTTTTCAATTCTCTTAATTTTCGAAAATGAATAAAAATAAGATGCAAAGTTTAATCACTGGTTCAAATAAAGTTTTTCGAATGAGGAATAGAACAACAATTCATCCAAGCAACCAATTATCAAGAAAAATCATTTTGCAAGCAACCTAATGATAAGAACAAAGGAGAATATTTAAACAAATACTTACCAAAGGTATCAAAACAAAATCAAACCAAATGGAGGCTTAAGAGGGACCACAAGGCACTCAGATTCTCAAGGAAGGGCAGTTGGAACAAGGTTGATAAGAGAGAAAATAAAGACAAAGGAAAATTCATGCATGAACAGGGACCAACACAGGTGAAAGAGAGGCACCATTTCCTTGCAACATAGGCATATAGGGGGCTCTGTAGAGGTGCAACGCTCTTTCCCTAGACCAAAGGGTGCGTTGGTTAAGAATAAGAGAGTTTTGACACAAATTTTGCAATTGAGACTCAATGAAAGGTCTTCCTAGGTCTATTACTGACTGAAGATGACAGTGAAGGTCCGAAGAAGAGGTGAAATAAACACTAAGGAAAAACAAACCACCAAATTAATAAACCGATCCCTAATATGGTCGCCAATTTTTTATATGGAATCCATGACTACGGACAAAAGTATCTTCCCTAGACTAGGTGGCCTAGCCTAGAACAACAGAAAGACAAAGAAACTATTTTTTCGCTTAAAGTAAATGAATGATAGGATGAAGCTGACCTGTAATCAGTTGTATGCTTCTGTCTGCTCTTGGCTTGAATTCCCAAATCCTAGATCTCATCGCTATAATTAGAACCTGCAAAATCAGACAACACAAGCCAAGGATCTATGATATATATGTAGCCTCATCTAAATAATTCATTCAATGGTTCAACATGGCATCGAAATACATGAAATCATAACATCACATATAGGAAAACAAATAACTATTTCCATTAATATAAATGAAAATAATTACAACCAAAAATAATTCATATTTTGAGCATTAATGAAAAAGGGAAAAGCCTAATTAGAGGCTTTTGGACCCAGCAGAGGTAGCCCAAGAGAGGGGTGAACTGCTTAAACAAATGCTTACTCATTACAAATGTGTACTTGTCATATTATTTAGATCGCTACATTAAAAATGCGAATTTTTCATAAGTACACTTTTTCCCCACTAATGCTTTATACTGAACAAACTCAATAGTTCAATCCTCAAACCATTATTACTTCGTTTCTGCATTTGAACTTGCTTATTCACATAAAATTTGATTATCGAATACTTTTGTATTGCCAAACAATACTTTCATTGATCAGATCTATTTTAGTGCTTACATTTTATTTCTTTAAGTGAGATAATAGGCTGAAAAGCCTGTCTAATTCTTCTAGTAGTTGTACAATCCAGAAAGCCTCATCATTAATCTCGAGGAGAAGAATTTATCTACAATTTCAGACGTTGGTATCAGAGTTTAGGTTTTCTTCGTGAGTTTGTAGAATTTAGGTAAGATTAGTATTCGCAAAATTTGATGCTTACTAGGCTGAAATTGAAAAGAGGGGAAGGTCAATTGGTTAGAGAACAAGTTAATACTCAACCAAGGAGGGCTAGAGTGCCATTATATCCACCTTCCATTTCATCCTCATTAGCCTTAGAATCAGCCACAAACATGTCTTCCAGAGAAGGAGAAGTACATGAGCAAATGGATCCCAAGGAAGAAGAAAGAGTCTTTAAAAAATATTTCTTAGACATGACTGAGATGGTTAGGATTCTATACTAGGAGAGAAATGATAGGATTGCTAGAGAAGGGTCTAGAAACCAAAAGAAGAAGGAGATTCTTCAGGAGGAAAGAAATACAAAGATGAGTCTAAGAAAGGGAATGGAGGAAATGGTGATCCACCATTTCCATCATCATCCTCATCCTTCACATCATCCTCTTCAACTTCTGAAAATCAGTCACAAAAAACAAAAATATCTCTTAAAAAGCCTTTGTTAAAGCTTGATGTGAAGTTTGAGTTGCCGATGTTTAATGGTGATATGAATGCAGAGAAATTGGATAACTGGATTATACAGCTGGAAGTCTATCTCAGAATTCAGAATTTGCATGATGATGAAACAAAAACTAATTAGCCTCTTTGAGAATGGAGGAGTGTGCCTTTGGTTTGCGGGAAGCCAAGACTGGTGGAGGAAATTAAAAACATGGTAAGATAACTCTAACATGGAATGAGTTTATTACAGCCATTAAGAAGCAATTTTATCCTCTTGCTCATATTCAAAAAGCTATCATGAATTGGCAAAATTTTAGGCAGCTTAAAGGTCAAAATGTGCAAGATTATACTCAAGATTTTAGAAGGAGAGCACTTCTACTTGGAGTAGACTTACAAAGTCAAGACACCTTGTTGAAATACATAGGAGGTTTGCACAATTATCTGCAAAATACTATTCTAATGTTTAATCCTACCATCTTAGATGAAGTCTGTGTCCAGGCTACACATTTAGAAGCTAGAGGAAAGAATATTTTTGATGAGGATAGTAATCTCAAAAACAAATGAAAGAAGAGAGTTGCAAATTCAAGAAAAGAAAAAGGAAATTTCTTTTGCAAGAACTGTTCAAAGACAAGTCATGATGAAGATCATTGTTGAAGTTTATCTTGAATTGAAACTAGAAAATACAAGAACAAAAATAATACTGAGGGAGTGAGGAAACTAGCAACAAGCACAAATATAAGACTTAGGGTCAATTCGTAGAGATGAGATGTGCATAGCCATGGTTTTAAAGAACATTAAGGGGAAAGAAGTGGTGCAAGACACAATTCCCAGTTCTATCTCTTTGAATTGTCACAAAGATACTCATGAAGAAAGGAGGAGGATAGAGCTTTTCCATGTGAGGGTAATTTCAAAACATACCAAAATTGACACACTATTTGACAGTGGGTCACAAGCGAATCTCATATCTGAAGACTTGGTCAAGCAGCTTAAACTTGAGACCATTCCACATCCGAAACCTTATCCACTTGGATGGATATGTAAGGATGCCAATTTGCAAGCTTGCTGAAGTGTATATTATGCTTGTACACCGTGACATTTTATTGACATGTTGAACTTGACAATTGATATATCTCGTATTGTTTTGGGAAGTCCTATTTATTTTACGTGAAGGCCATCTTCAACGCTTAGCGAAAACAAGTATCACTTATTCAAAGATGCAGCTATACATTATGAGTCTACAAGAAGAAGTTGAATCTTCTTTTAATTGCAGCCAATTGAAAAAGATCATAATGCAGCCAAAGTCTAACTGCTAATGTTGAAACGGACGATTTTCTATACCGTTTTTGCGATGTTACATGATTTGTCTCGCTTTTTGATAACAGTTTGTCTTTGAGAAAAGATGATGTTATGTTGCACAAATTACCTTTTGGGTCAGCCAATGTAGAGAATGAAGTGTCAAAGCTAAGTAGTGCAAGCAAGAAGGACACACCATTCAGCATGGGAAAAAGTTGGTTTCAGAATGGTAGAATTCGCCATGGGAACAGTTTGCAAGGTGAAGGTTATTTTAAGTCTTTCTGGAAGTTTTATCAGTGTAGAAAATTTTTTTTTCTTCTGCAAATTACAATTTTTGTTCTGCAAATTTTAATCATTTGCATCATGACTCCGTCAATCTTATCAATGGTCGATCAGTTGATTCCAGAGACAGATTATCATTTTCTCAAAAGCTTCATTTGATGAATCGTGATTTCGCTTATTCATGCGGAAGAGGAGAATCAGTCTACATCATCATTTTTAGTAATCAGAAATATTTTTGAGGTTCCAAAGTTTCCTATCTAGAGTCTGATTTGAGACTGTCCCTAGAAAAAATCAAGCCCAAAATGAAGCGTTTCAATTGGTCTAAACCAGATCGAATGGAAAGAGCTCAGAAAAATGATCCTGCAGACGTGAACGGCACTAAAAACCGACGCCGTAAGAGGAAGATATTCAGCTTTGAAGTTTGCCAATTTTAGTTAAAAATGGCCAAAATTTGACTTTATAATAAAATTATTTTTATTAAA
Source organism: Pinus albicaulis (assembly GCA_034641835.2). Classification (NCBI taxonomy): domain Eukaryota; kingdom Viridiplantae; phylum Streptophyta; class Pinopsida; order Pinales; family Pinaceae; genus Pinus; species Pinus albicaulis. Next base: position 31,827 of record JAXQQM020065517.1, on the reverse strand, counting down.
AAAATAATATTCCACGTATTCCGTGCCACTTTACAGGGGAATGATTTGCCACCTCGCGAAATGGTCAAAATTGCTGCGTCGAGTATGCGATTTGAACCGGGTCAATGGATAACAACTACACACGCCCGACCGCTTGGACTACCAAGTAGTTCTCTTAAATTATAACGAGACGGCATTATTTGAATATTAAATTTGATATTTAAGGGTTCAAAGGGGGCCAACCACCAGAGGCAATTAACGTCGTAATTGCCAGACTCATCAAGAATCTGTAAATCGTTATATTTAATTCCACCATTTAATATGCGTGAACAAAGGTTCAAGTATCAACGGTTGCTGGCTAAAACAACTGACTGCTTGTTTTAATAATTAAATGGCGTCAAAGGTCCATGTGACTCGTCTACCTAGTATTTAATATTAATCCGCACCAATGATGAAGTTGAGTGTAGCGCCTCTCGAATTTGGTACTTACCGGGCCATTTTTAATCGAGTTAATTCCGCTTCCACATTTAGTGGAGCTTTTCAAGCCCTAACTGGGCAAAACTTCAGTTAGCCATAACTTTGGCTAGGGAAGTCCATTTGGGATGAATTTTTTTTTATTTTGGGGTATTGAAGCATTTTGGAGTTGTTGGGACAGGTTGCAGAGCCATCAGGGCACTCTATCAGTGATTTTACCAGCGATTTTGGTTGTGGAACCACCAGGGCCTAATGAAAGATCAGCTATGTTGGACTATACTCATCCATTGGAGGTGAATGAATAGTCGATTTATACTGATTTCAGAAATTTTTTCAATTTGCGTACTATTTTTGATGTTTTCTATACAAATGTAATTCATATTTTTATTAATAATGAGTGCGAGTGCCTAATTAGAGGCTTTTGGACCTAGTAGAGGTAGCCCAAGAGAGGGGTGAATTTCCTAAACAAATTCTTATTGTCATGCTGTGTATTTTTGCTGTATTATTTCAGATTCTACTACATTAAAGGGTAGCTTTTCATAAGTACACTTTTCCCAATCAGGCTTATACAGTGAACAAAACTCATTAGTTCATCTTCAAACCACATTACTTCATTTGCAGAATACTTGAACTTGCTTATTCACACATAAAATTTGGATTAATGAATACTTTGCACATAAAAAAATACTTTCATTGATCGGATCTATTTTAGTGTTTACATTTTATTTCTTTAGGTAGAGCCAGTTTGTGGGCCAGAAGCTTCTGGTTTCATCCTTTCTAGTAAAGGTGAAATAACTAGTAAAAGCCCCCTACTGTCAATCTCTGTATGAGAAATACTTTGTTCTCACAATTTCAGATCAATTTTCCTTCAATTTCCTCCTCACATGAAACATGTGACCTTTCACCTTCCTTTTCTCCTATTTTCCATTATTTTCATAAATAAACGCCAATAAATGCCACTTTTTGTAATATTCCAAATCTGGACTGCTCAGCAAAATAGGCCTGAAAAATGCATTTTCCAGGGATATGTTCTTCAGAAACCAAGAACAGCCCTAGGATCCCTTATATCAGAGTATATAAGACTGAAATCCAAGAGGAGGCTCAAAATAAATCACTCTAGGTGGGTTAAACAGATCTCCCACACCTAGTTGTCTTCAGAAAATTGCCCAATGAAGGGCTGCAGCAGTATAAAAAAAAAGTGCTAGAGTATCAGCAAGATAATAACTCTGAAATGGTTTAGAAACACCTCAGAATAAATTTTATGTACAGCAGCAAGAAGAGAGATTAATTCTATTGACAAAGGATGGGGAAATGCGGTGATTTATTCCCTAAAATGAGTGTATTTAAAAATCCGGGTAAAAATAAGGGAAATGGAGATAGGTTATTTTATCTTAGGTCATCTAGGATTTCCATATCAAATTTCAGGTCAAACAAATGATCCTAGCGATATTAAATAGTTCCTCCAATCCCGACTAGGCTTAAAAACCTGATTCCCCATGACATGAAGTATGCAGAAGTTTCCTGAAGCATGGATAGCGTAAATTCTGAAGGTGAAAGTTATAATGGAGTGTGAGAAACATGAAATAAATTCTATACTATGGCCTAAGAAATATACAAGAGAAATACAGGCATTTACATTGAATACAAGCCTCAAATAGGTGCTGCAATAGTAGATTGAACCAGAAAAGCTTATCAGCGTAAATTCGAGGAGGCTGAAGCTTATTTTTATTAAATTTCAGATCTATAAAATATATTCATACAAAATGGTATATCTATTGCAGATATATATACAAAGGGGACTTTATAATACACTCCCCATGGGGATCTCAGCAAATGATCAACAACAGTGAGTAGATCTGAGATCTAAGTCACAGTTCTGCAGCAGTACTCAGAAATTCTGCAGTAAATACATCAACAAATAAATCAGATCTGAATGGTACATGAATTGGTTGGCCAATCCATGGATCACCATAGTGAAAGGAAGGATCCTTTCCACTAGAGATCTCTCCTCCAGGAGAACTCCAAAACCTCTGCAACTTTTCTCTTCAAGATTTACGCAGATCAGGGAGAGAAAATGCGTTGTTTACTTCAGTATTGAATAGGCCTGATTCCTAGATCTGGAAATGAAGCTCCAATGATACACTCTTCTCGGAGGTTAAAAGACACACTCATTGAGAAGAGGCACTAGATTTGCCTAGATCTCAATAGATCTAGCTTCCACTTGCTGCAGATCACTTAGAAAGTGAAACCCTCACTAGATTCACGCTGCCAAAGAGAGATGGAGCTTGGCCATAATGAAAAATAGTGGAGAAGAAGCACAAAACCCTCCAAGAGCTACTCAATGGAAGGATGGAGAACCCCTAAGCAGGAGATCCTCACTAATCTCTTGCTAAAAAGCCCAGAGAACTAGAATTTTTCTAAGCAGAAATAATTCTCCAAAATCATAATACATTCAACAACCTTTCTCTTGAGCCTTCTCCTTCCTTTTATAAGATGAGGATGTGCAAAACCCTAAACCACCTTGAATCACTTAACCCCTTTCCCATGAGGTCCTCCTTCTAGAACTACGCTGTCCCTTTATGAGATACATTGAATCTAGACAGCGCTATAGATTTGGTCAAGGTTGACCCAGTCTCACAGCTTAAACCCCTTTCACACCTGCAAGTAGATTTTATGTAAATGGCTCAGATATAGCTGTGTTTACATTGAGCATTGATTTATTCACTGATCTAAGGAGTTTTACATGTCCTCCATTAGTCATTTATTCATAAATGAAAAATGAAACAAAATTTAAATATTGCTATTAGCTTGGGATAATTAGGAATATTATAGTCCTCCCCTCCAAAAGTGTTTCTTTCCCTCAAGAAACTGACAAGGTGAGTGCTGCAAAATCTCCCCTCCTTCTTTGGGGGTCTCGATGCTATCATCCAAAGGAAATGAATCACCTCCCAGCTCAGTAACTCATAGAAAGACTCCTCTCCAATATCAGTGAGAGGCATATCCCAGCTCATATGGCTTGCCTCCTGAAGAAACAAATGTGTGATTGTGGCAGCCATATCATCTCTCATGCTCCCTTTAGAGCATGTAATGCAAAAAATATGGGGATTCTCTCCCGCAAGGGACACATCCAGCCAATGTGTCTCTCTCCCACACATGCTCCTCTTAAGAATAGGAACAATAGCAGCATAAGGAGCCAAAATGAGAATCATGCTGGCTACCTGATGTAGCAAATGTGAAGGACAATGTTCCCTCATGTGTAACCAATGCAGCTTGACTCTCCACTGCAACAGAGACTGAAAAAATGTGTGGTCTCTCAACCACTTTCTTGTTGCCCCAATCTCCTCATAAGTTTGGAGGAAGTGAATGATGGATGAGGAAATGTGAGTATGTCGTCCAAAACAAAATTCCTCCCCAAGTCCTCCTAGGGAGTGGTCACCAACAATGCTCATGGACTCAAGTAGACCATGCATCCTAAAATAAAGAAGGCTCCTCCTTGGAGCAAAATCTTGCACATATATGGTTAAGGGGTGCATACATACATTAGATAAATCAAAATAATCAGTGCCCTTACCATAAATTTTTCTCATGCAAAGGGAGCAACTCATAGATGAGTCCCCTTCCACCCCTGTAGAGAAGAGAGGTGACTGTATTAACTCTTCCAAAGAGTTATGTGCATAGACAGCTCACATGAAAAATGTGTAAGTGGGAAGGCTGCTATCCTTCCCTTGCTTCTTCTGCCACAGCGCAGAAACTGAAATGAGAGTGGGTGTGGATGATATTGAGAGAATTCTTCTCTCCTCCTTGAGCCTACCCAAGACTCTCAGCACTATATCAAGACCTTCCAAGGTCTCCACTCATCTGAAATCAATGATTGGTGCCTCTTCAGGTGAAGCACTCATCCTCCTTTGCTGATCCAGTGGTCTCCTTGGTGCAATTTCTCCATGCAATGAGACATCATCAACAAGAGATGACTGAATATATGAATGGAAAAAACTTTCCATGCTTCCACTGCGCAATCCAATCACCTTCTTAGGTGCATCAACCTTCTGCAATGGATAGGAATGAGGTTGGTTCTCTTTCCTATCTCCTCCTCGTGTCTCCATGGTTCTAAACCTCATTGAGGGCACATGTAGATCATGAAATGTGCCTTGATCTCCATACATGAGATCTTGGGGATTTTCTTGCCATGCCACAAGAATCCCTCTTGTTGGAGCAAAAGCTCCTCCTCCCTCTGCTTGAGGTGCTAGATCAAGTCTAGATTTGACAGTGTTTTTGCCCTTTATCTCTGCAACAAAATTGGGCAACCCCCCAATGATAGGATCCACCTTTGAAGAAGAGATCTCTCTCTTCTTTTGTTCAAAGGTGTGGGAGGGAAATCTTGCCTCTAACAAGGCATGATGCAGGTTTTCAGCCTCTTCCATGGGCCTCTGAAATAGATTTGTGTTTTTATGCAGGGCTTTTATTTGAGTCTCCCCATTTAACTTCACCATAGGTGTCCCATGAACTCTCTTATCAAACTTTTTCACTAATGCCTTAGTGAAACTTATGTAATATGAAGTATTTACATTTCTGAAAGGAAGGAACTCAAATTCCCACCAAGCATAGGCCTTACCTTTCAAGTGTAGTGCTGCAACTCTGATGGCTTCTGCTTCAGGGACTTGGTGCAGTTGCAGGAAGGTGTCTAGCTATTCCACCCATTCTTTGGCTGATTTTGTAGGTGATCCTTCAAAGGTAGATAGAGTAAATCATCACTTTGATTCCTCCTTTTCACCTTGGCCTTGCAATACTCTGAAAAACAGAACTGATTTCTAAGTTTCAGGGCTTGAGACTCATCTTCTTTCAAGAAATCACTAAGAGTTTTCCTCCTAGTCATTTCTTCTTTCTCTCCCATCTTCCTCATGGCAAACCTGAACTTCTGACTATGTTGTACATCACAGTGTGTGGTTGCATGCTCACACTCACTGTGTGAAAATCTAGAGTTTGATGCATCTTCAAACTCATTTGGAGATTCTCTATACATCTCCCTCCTGATCTTCTTGGGGTCTTCACTGATCTTCCTTTCAGATCTAGGAAGAAGCCTTGAGCGCCTCTCCTCCTTCTTTCCTCCAAAATATGGAGTCTTTCTCATACTTCTTTCTTTGTCTCCTTGATGAGAATAGGAAGTGCAGGGGCCTTCCTCTTCTATCTCCTCATCCTCCTTGGGGAGGTCCTTCATGGATCTGAAACATGATGAGGCAAAGCTCATCTTCTCCATCTTTCTAATCTCTGGTTTCTGAAGCTCACTTCATCTTTCTTCTCTTTGAAACCCTCTATGAGTTTCCTTGCATCTTTCTTCCTCCATCTGTTCAAGATCTTCTTCAATGCATTTCATAGTTTGAAAGAGAAGTAAGGAGATCTCTTCTTCCGTCATTTTTGCCATCCTGATCTCTGATTCTTCTATTTTTTCTTCTAATAGTTTGATCTCATAGGCCGAGCCAGAGATCATGCTTTGATACCACTGTAATATTCCAAATCTGGACTGCTTAGCAATACAGGCCTGAAAAATGCATTTTTCATGGATGTGTGCTTTAGCAACCAAGAAAAGCCATTGGATCTCTTATATCAGAGTATCTAAGACCGAAATCCAAGAGGAGGCTCAAAATAAATCACTCTAGGTGGGTTAAACAGATCTCCCACACCTAGTTGTCTTCAGCAAATTGCCCAATGAAGGGTTGCGGCAGTATAAAAACAAAATACTGGAGTATTAGTGAGATAATAACCCTGAAATGGTTTAGAAACACCTCAGCAGAAATTTTATGTACAGCAGCAAGAAGAGATATTAATTCTATTGACAAAGGATGGGGAAAAGCGGTGATTTATGCCCTAAAATGAGTGTATTCAGAAATCCGCGTAAAAATAAGGGAAATGGTGGTAGGTTATTTTATATTAGGTAATTTAGGACTCCCATATCAAATTTTAGGTCAAAAAAATGATCCTAGCTATATTAAACAGTTCCTCCAATCCCGACTAGGCTTAAAAACCTTGATTCCCCATGACATGAAGTATGCAGAAGTTTACTGAAGCATGGATAGCGTAATTTTTGAAGGTGGAAGTTATAATGGATTTTGAGTAACATGAAATAAATTCTAGACTATGGCCTAAGCAATATACAAGAGAAATACATTAATTTACATTAAATACAAGCCTCAAATAGGTGATGCAACAGTATATTGAACTAGAAAATTTTATTAGCGTAAATTCCAGGAGACTGAAGCTTATTTTTATTACATTTCAGATCTATAACAGATCTTCATACAAAATGGTATATCTATTCTAGATCTATATACAAAAGGGACTTTAGAATACACTCCCCTTGGGGATCTCAGCAAATGATCAACAACAGTGAGTAGATCTGAGATATAAGTCACAGTTCTGCAGCAGTATTCAGAAATTCTGCAGTAAATACATCAGCAAATAAATTATATCTGAAGGGTACATGAATTGGTTGGCCAATCCATGGATCACCACAGTGAAAGGAAGGATCCTTTCCACCAGAGATCTCTCCTCCAGGAGAACTCCAAAACCTCTGCAACTCTACTCTTTAAGGTTTACGTAGATCAGGGAGATAAATTGCGCTGTTTACTTCAGTACTGAATAGGCCTGATGCCTAGATATATAAATGCAGCTCCAATGATCCAATACACTCTTCCAGGAGGTTAAAAGACACACTCACTGAGAAGAGGCACTAGATTTTCCTAGATCTGAATAGATCTAGCTTCCACTTGTTGCAGCTCACTTAGAAAATGAAACCCTCACTGGATTCATGCTGCTAAAGAGATATGGAGCTTGGCCATATGCCAAATAGTGGATAAGAAGCACAAAACCCTCTAAGAGCTACTCAATGGAAGGACGGAGAACCCCTAAGCAGGAGATCCTCACTAATCTCTTGCTAAAAAGCCCAGAGAACTAGAATTTGTCTAAGCAGACATAATTCTCCAAAATCATAATACATTCAACAACCTTTCTCTTGAGCCTTCTCCTTCCTTTTATAATATGAGGATGTGCAAAACCCTAAACCACCTTGAATCACTTAACCCCTTTCACATGAGGTCCTCCTTCTAGAACTATGTTGTCCCTTTATGAGATACATTGAATCTAGACAGCGTTGTAGATTTTCTCAAGGTTGACCCAGTCTCACAGCTTAAACCCCTTTCACACCTACAAGTGGATTTTATATAAATGGCTCAGATATAGCTGTGTTTACATTGAGCATTTAGTTATTCATTGATCTAAGGAGTTTTACATGTCCTCCATTAGTCATTTATTCATAAATGAAAAATAAAACAAAATTTAAATATTCCTATTAGCTTGGGCTAATTAGGAATATTACACTTTTCCTTTCTAAATCCTTTTTCATTTCCTTTTCAAATTTCCATAGCCATTTATTAATCACATGTGATTCCTTTTTCATTTCCTTTTCCAATTTCCATAGCCATTTATTAATCACATGTGATCCCATCACTATTTTTTTTCCCAACATTCAGCTTGGAATACATGGCCCATGGCCTTGGTTATTATTTTGTCTTTATTAAATTTATTACATGGATTTTTAAGGTTGTTATATAACCCTCCCCCTTGGGGGAACACCATCCCTAATGTTCAATTACACCTAAAACCAATAATATTGTTGAAATCAAAACCTACTGCCCATGGAGCTTTATAACCTAGCTCGATATAGTATTTACAATGATCAACCTGCTGAGAAGCAAACCAACATGAGAAACATAACAACATGGAAACCATAACGACATGATACCCATACCGCTTATTGGAGCTTTATAACATAGCTCATGGTGGTATTTACATCCACACACACACACACACACATAGGTATATATATATATATATATATAGACACACATGTACCAAAACATCACACCCAAACATATGCCAAAACATTCACTCAACCAGAAAATAGAGAAGGATACATAGCCCACATTTTACCAACCATCTCCCTGCATGTAGCTTCATCAGGCCCAAAGTGCTTCCACTACACTTTAACTTGCTCGATCGCTTAGTTCTGAAGCATGTGAATCTTTCGCTACAAAATGCACTGAAGTTCTGGATGGAATTGTCCTTCTGGATCCACCTGCAATAAAACCTATTCAATCACATCATCAACATATTTAACATACTTCTTAAGAAATGACACATGTAAAACATCATGGGCTTTCACTATCAGAGGTAGTGAAATTCGATAGGCTATCAGTCGAGTCCTTTCATGAAACTCCTTAAACATCCTATTCTGATATGCATAAATTTTACATTTGTCTCATTTTGCCTTCATATTCTTATTGATTACCTACATTTCTTGTTTAGTATCTTCCAAAATGTCAAATCCTATCAACACCCTGTACACTGGATCACTCCAACTAATGGGAGTATTACAACTCCTCCCATAGAGTGCCTCGAACAAACTCATCCTTAGTGACTCCTGATACCCATTGTTGTAAGCAAACTCAACCAATGGAAGATACTTTTCCCACCTCCGTTGTTGATGTGTCACATACATCCTAAACATGTCCTACAATATCTTGTTGACCCTCTTTATTTGTCCATATGTATTCGGATGATAAGTTGTATTGAAGGCCAATTATGTACCCAAACCGAAAAATATTTTTTTCCAGAATCTAGAAGTGAACTTGGAATCCCTCTATGACACCATCTTCTTCAGAAAACCATGCAACCTCACTACATCTCTGATGAAGACCTGTGCTACATCGCTAGCTAAATATGTAGACTTCACTGGAATGAAGTTCGGTATCTTTGTTAACCTGTCAACTACAACCATAATATAATCATGTTGTCTAGATGTCCTCAACAAAATTGTGATGAATTCCGTGGAAATGACCTCCCATTTCCAATCTGGAATCAGAATCAGTTGTAGTAGACCACTTTGATGATTACACTCTGCTTTTACCTGTTGAAAATCCAAGCACCTAGCCACAAACTTTGCCACTTCTTTCTTCAAGTTCGGCCAATAGTAGAACATTTTCACCGTTTTCAATGTCTTCTGATATCCTGGGTGACTTGAATATAGCTTAGCATGAAATTATCTCAAGATAAGCTTCTTGAGCTCACTGTTTTCTGACACATATATCTTGTCCCTAAATCTCACCAAACCATATGTTGTGAGACGATAGTCCACATCCTGATCACTTGTACCCTGTTGTAACTATCACTTGTACCCTGTTGTAACTTGTGCCTAAGCTACCTATACATGTCATCCTATTGTCCTACCTGCAAGATCCGATCCTATAAATCTATCCCATAGAAGCTCATAGTTTTTATATGATTCACAGGTATCGTCCCAATAAGACCATTTGCAACCTTGTTCTATTTACCTTTAATATATATGATCTCAAAGTCAAACTCATTGATCATGGCCAACCATATAGCTTTCCTGGCATTCAGATTTGGTTGGTCAAATAGATTTCTCAATCCACTATGATCACTCATCAATACAAACCTCCTTCCAAGAAGATAGTTCTTCCACTTCTTCAATGCATGAATGATCGCTACTGATCTCAAGATCACGTGTGACATAATTCTTCTCGTGCTCATTCAATTTCCTTGATTCGTAACATACCAACATTCCCTACTACATAAGGACTCCACTAAGTCCTCTCTTGCAACCATTTGTACATACCATAAACTCTTTGTATGGATGTGTAATCTTTAAAACTGGAGCATTTGTCAACAAATGCTTCAACTGCTAAAAAATGGCTACCCATTCCTCTTTCCATTCAAATTTACTACCTTTCCTTTGCAACGATGTATTAAGATAAGCGATTTGTGAGAATTTCCTGATGAACCTCCTATAATAACCTTCTATTCCCATGAATTATCCTGCTAGTCCCATGAATTATATTACCTCATCCACATCCCTAGGAGCTTCCCATTCCAAGATAGCCCTTATCTTTTCTGGATCCACTACTATGCCTTCCTTGGAGACCAAATGCCCCAAGTAATGTACCTTTGTCTGAAAGAAACTGCATTTAAAGAGATTAGCATACAACTTATGATATCTCAACAATATTAATACTTCTGCTAAGTGTTCGACATGTTCTTCCTTATTCTTAGAATATACCAATATATCATCAATGAATACAATAATAAACTTGTCTAGATAAGGACACAATACATTATTCATCAAGCACATGAAACTAGTTGGAGCATTTTCCAAACTGAAAGGAACTACAAAAAACTCATAATTCCCATACCTGGTCCTGAAACAAATCTTGTAGGTGTCCTCTTTCTTAATGCGTACTTGATGTTATCTTGATCTTAGATCAATCTTCAAGAACATTGTTTCTCCCTTCAACTAATCAAATAAATCATCAATCCTCAACAATGGATACCTTTTCTTGATGGTGACCTTGTTCAACCTCCTGTAATCAATGCACAACCTGAGAGTGCCATCCTTCTTCTTCACAAACGACACTGGTGCACCCCAAGGTGAAACACTCAACCAAATGTATCCTTTTTCAAGAATTTCCTTCAACTTCGGCTTCAACTCCACTAACTCTGGTGTGCTCATCATGTATGGTGCCTTCGATTTTGGCACTTCCCTTGGTACCAAATCAATAGAAAAGTCCACAGAAAAGTCCACTTCCCTGTGAGGCAGAAATTATGAAATCTCTTTGAGAAACACATCCTTAAACCATTGTAGAACTGGGTACCTTCTCAAAACATCTAAATCCTCAACTTACTTACCTTTATCACTAGAAATATGTACTGTAAATAACACACACCCTTTCCTGTAACTATGCTTTGCCTGCATAGTTGTAACCATTCTGACTGACGTAGATTTTTTCTTACCCTGCAATATTATTTGTTCCTCATTTTCATCCAAGAACTCAATATCCTTGTCATAATAATCCACCTTAGTCCTATGAAGATACAACCAGTCCATACCCACACAAAATATTGTATGATCCCAATGAAAGTACATTCAAATGAGCTGATGTAGGCATACCTTTCAACTCAAATACACAAGCTCTTACCCAATGATGAACTCTCTTCTTTTTACATGTATCAAACTGCACTAACCAAGACTCTACATGCACTTATTTATTTAAACCAAACTTATCCACCAAGTCAGGACTAACATAAATAGAATTAGATCCAGGGTCAATAAAAATATAAACAACTTAATAACAAATCTTACCTTCTATCTCGATAATATATTCCTGATGATTTCCCTTCCTCTTATCCAATGTTGCATAAATCCAAGGAATTCGATGTCCAACTTACCCCAATTTATGTGCCTCCTAAGCACTATAAATCTGTGGTCTTCCACCTTGATGTTGTGGATAATATCTCCTATGATGATCCATGCCACAATTCCAACATTGTAAAGGCTTCCAACCTACACCCTTGTTCTTCTCCTCAGACTAAAATTCATGTCCTCTATCAGATGCATTAAACTTCTTAGGCAGTGTTGCATTCATTTTATTACCTGTTTCATGAGGTATTGTTCACTTCTTATTCCATTTTCCTTTATTATTTTCATTACCTATCCAATGTTGAAAAACCCACTATTGAAATATGAAAACAAGAATTTTTTGAAAGGGTTTCTGAGAGTGTTGAGTATATTCATCACACCTAATCTAACAACTGAAAATCGTTGTTCAATTAATTCATGGAAAATGTCCAATGTAAACAATCGAGTAGATAGATACTAAGTTGAATTTTGCCCACACTCTCTTCAAAAAGAAAAGAAAGCTTAAAAGATGACAACTCAAACTTCCAACTGAAAATATCTCCATGGTCCATGAACACAATAAAATCTACTTGTTCTAATGACTACAATAAAGTAGAAAAACGGTCTTGAAGATCATAAATATATACATTTTTTTTATGAGCAGAAAGAGAGACTAATTTCATATTTAACTATTGGTTGTTCTTATCCAATGTTTTCAATTTCAAGACCATTCTCCAGTAAGAAATAAACAATTTTTTCAAATCTCCTATCATGCACCTTGAGAATAGGCTTTGTAATTCAAATGGAGCATCCACAGTCGTGTCTGAAGAAAATATGAAGATGATCCTTCATAATCGTCAACAAGGAGCTCATATTTCTTTTCAAATGAGTCAACGAAAATAGTTTATTTATCATTGTATCCTTGTATCTCTAATTGAAGAGTATCATATATTGCTATAATGCTTTCCTGAAATTGCATATCATTTGTTGATATACTATCTAAATCTTTTGTACATGGAGTTTCAGAACATTCATTTTGATATACTTATTCATGAAATAAAAATTTAGAAAATGAGTAATATAATGAACGAATTGATTGGCTCTTCTCATCCCCTTGATTATTCAAAATCTGAGCAGATTCATCATTCTTAGGGGGTGACATATAACTCTGAAGCACTGCTAGAAATATTGCTGAAAATAATCATCAAGTTCAGGAGAAGAAACAAGACTATCTACATCAAGATGCTGATGGGTTTAATTTTCAGCTAGGGGAGAAGTTGATGTTTTTTGAAAATTGTCTTGAATATCATAATAGTTATGCCCTAATTTCTGTTCATAATTTTGGAAAGGAGTTTCATACAAAAATTCTATAATTTCTTCATCCATGAACTTCTCATCACCATACAAACTTTAAACATGTTGAATGAAATTTTCAACATGATCATAACATTTTTCAACCATTAATAAAGAAGGGTAGGATTATTTATAATTCTCATAGAAAACTACATGGAAATATTTAAGAGAATAAATACTAGAAGGTGGCAACTTTTCATACCGGGACTTTTCATTTCCCTGTAAAGAGACCATGAATATTTTCATCAAAGAATACTCATGCAATTTAACCCCAAGAAGGGAATATTTTAATGATGGAATTTTTTCTTAAAGTTTATAAACCTTGGTGAATACCACTAGTACATAATATGTAATATGTAAAATGTTTGGAGATATTTTGTAAAAAATATTCAAATTTATAATAAATTTATATAATCTCTATATAAATTTTTGGTGATTTTTAGGGTAAAATAATTTCATACTATAAAATTTGGGTGAATCATTTTCGGAAAAAGATGGAAATGAGCAAATATTTTTTTTGGAAAAAGTATAGAAAATTAGCCCACCTGCAAATATTAGCCCCTTAAATTTTCCCTGACCCCGAGTCTACGTACATGCATGTAAAATTTAATCAAATGAAGAGAAGCATCCCTGTTCTGATATCTAAATTTTTGAAAATATGTTTTCCAATCTATGCATGGAATGTGATTTGGAAAACCCAGTATATTTACACAGTTCATCGAAGTATACCTTGTCATCTTGATTAATGACAAAACCAAATTTGCAACTATGCTCTGGATTCATCAGACATTGGAGTCACCATTCGTGTTTCAAAATCTGGATCGTTTGACAATGGACTCACTAGGAAAAAATTGAACAGCCAATCATGTTTTCTAACCTTATGTTTTCCCTCAGAAATCATATCTCCTTAATTGTTGAGATTGCAACAAGATGATGAGCTTAGTGGAAAGAAGTCGCCTTCACTAAGTGGGCCCGCAGGCTATTTTTGGCACAAAGTCTATTTTTAGACTATGTTTATTTTTAGACATATGGATCATGTTCTATGAGTTGCAGGATGCTATTTGTGGATGGTTGGTCAAGTCAGGAAAAATAGATGGACTTCTATTTTTAGACATATTGGGTAGAATCTATTTTTAGATTGCCAGTCTAAAAATAGATATGTCGAATATTATTAGCTCTTAATAATATTTGGACTATAAACATTATCTTATTCTCTTGGAGCACTTCAGTTAAGTGCACAGATGTGGCACAGGAGCTGACAGAAGGAATTACGCTATTCCTGAGGGTTATGTGGAGCTATTTCATGGATACTTTAGTTAGAACTCATGTGACAGAGTTTGGTGGAGTTGATTGGGGAAGTTAATGGAGTTGTGTTCAGTTTAACTAATCTAAACATAGTTGAGCTATTTGTATCCAATTTAACTAATTGATACAATTAGTGAGAGTGGTGTGAATTAATTATTAATTAATTCACTAATTATAAACTCATTAATCAACTAAAGAATGCATCAGTTAACTTCAGTGCATGGACAGTTTCAGTGGAGACCAGTGCAAGAATAGGTGAAAGAGCAGGTTAACTATCAGTTGTGACTATACTGTTGCTATTTGCAACACACAGATAGGTGGAGTAGCCCATGAGGATTGCGCAGTTCAAGCCAGGTGGTTTATCTATTTAATGAAGCCATCCCATAGCATTAATTACGCAATAGAGGCTGGCTATCAAGTGGCAAAAGATTAGAGCATGTGTTTTGCTAGATCTAGCTTGATAGTGTGTAGCAATTGAGGGTGTGCATGAGAGCTTGTGAGGAGCTTTTGTACTATGATTGTTACATGATCTCCATGACATATAATATAAAGATAGTTGGGGTTTTCAGCTTTAAGCTTTCCCATTAAATACTGTGTTCATATGTGTGATTGTTTGTGGTTTTAATGTATGCATGTAATTGATTTTATTTCTGCATGTGATGATCAATGGTAGAAGAGATTCTGTATTATGCATGAAGCTAAAATAGTGTGTGATCAGGAGAATCTCGGTGAATAATATATCAGTTATTCAAATTTCTACATGGTATTAGAGGGATATTGATCATTGGAGCAATTGCAAAACATTGAAGCGGTTGAGTTTTGTGCTGGTGGAATTCGAATTTGCAGCAGTGTTTTCTTGGTGTCGAAGTTGAGATGTCTTTCAACGGATTGCGATTGGAGTATGCCCTTGAGGGCAGCTCGAATTATATTGCATGGAAGGACAGGATGGAGGCGGTGTTGGATGACAATGGGTTGAAGGAGTTCATAGATGCAGAAATTCCAAAACCTACTTCTAGTGATGCTTCCGTACTTGACACATGGCAAAAGAAGACAACAAAGTGTCGAAGGATTCTGTTGGAAGGTGTGAAGGATCACATAGTGTCCATCCTTCATGGTAAGGCTTCTCCATTCTTGATGTGGAAAGCCTTGACAGATTTATTCCAAAGCAAGAGCGATCAAAGGAAGTTGGCGCTCAAGGATAGACTCTGAAACATAAAAATGGAGAAAGGCGACAGTATGCCTAAGTACCTCACGAAGTTAATCCAATGCAGGGATGAGCTGGGAAGTGTGGGGGTTACTGTTGATGATGAGGAATAGAATAATAGGTAACTGCTGATGTGATGTTCCCTCATTTTGCTGATGTGCTGGAGGTAAGTGCTGAAATAGGGCTCGGTGCTGTGCCTTGGAATAATTTCTTTGCTTGCTCGATACTCTTTGTCTTTACGGATACTCTTTAACCTGTTCAACTGATACTCTTTCATCTGTGCTCATTTTTATCTTTTACATAATAGTAAAAAGATAAAATTCTCATACTGAAGATAATTTTCATAGAATTTCCAATAAGTCATTCCACCAATGATCTTCTGGTATCATAGTCCTTTTAAGTTTTCTCAATGTCTCATCAGCCTCTGTGAGTTTGTAAAAAGTGGGCTCATTAGGAAACAAATACTTTATTTCATGCTCAAGATGAAATAAGTTCTTCAACCTGTCATAAATATTTCTCCCTGTTGGCAACGTTGTTTCTGTCAAACTGCTAGAACTAGCAGTTGTATTTTGAGCATGGATATCTATTTTCTTGACATAGTTTTCCAATTCCATTATTTGGTCCTGTGAGAGCATTGGACTGGGTAACCCACTGTCTAACAAAACTTGAAATTTTTCTCTGAAAGCATTAATATCATCCAAAATATCTGCACACTTCCTTTCTAAATTCTGCATAAAAATTTCTTTTGATGAAAACTCTTTTTATCATCAAAATAGTGCCGGTCCTGTCTTCAATTCCTAGTCTTGCAAGCTGTTGTTTTGTTCGGGTGTTCAAAAATTGAATAAGTTGATTGGCCTGCTCAGGTCTACCTCTTAGTTCATCTCTTGTTCTGTTTATTTCTTCCTGAGCTACTTTAATCAGGTCATTTTGTTCAAAAATTGCTTGAATAGAGGGCCAAATACTTTTTATTAACTCAATTATATTGCCCCAAAGAATTTCATTTATTTCCTTTAAAGGCTTTTCTAGTGAAAGATTTTTTTCTAGAGCCTTAACTAATCTATCCAATCTTTTGATTTCCCTGGCATTATCAGCAACTGTCTTCTTAGATGTATCATACTTCTGCTCCAAATCTTTTAATTGTAACTTTGTGGTTTGAAGTTCTGTGACTCTTAATTGTAAACTTTCCATTTGTTTTATTAACTCATCAGAACTCAAACCAGAAGTGTTTACCTGTTCTGGCTCTGTTTGTTGCTTTGCTGTTGTAGTACCTATGGTTGTAGTAGCTTCTGTGGTGGGTGTCTGCTTGATAGCTTCCTTTTCATGTAAAGCTTGTTCCAATTCCTTCTCTGTTTCACTTAGTCGCTCAGTTACTTTTAAGAGCAACTCCATTACCTCTTCTTGTGAACTCTCCTTCAAAACTTCTTGGGTCTGAGGGTGCCTTGAGGCTGGCAATTTTAGCTGCTTTCTCAGTGCAGCTATGTCATCATCTTTCTTCTTTATTAGTGCCTCAATGCTTTTAATATCTTTCGGTTTGTGACCCAAGCTGATAATTATGTCTTCCAGAGACTTTATTCTGTTATCTTTGGCCTGAGAAGATGCCTTCTCAATTTGCAATTGGGCGCTTGTGTTATTTAAAGAATCTTGCAGCGTTAGGGCTGCCATGGCTTTATTGGTAAGAGTGGAATACACCATTTCCCCAGTTTGTTTATGCAGCTCTATCTGGTCTAAAGGATGAATGTCCTTTGCCAGGACCTCAAAATTTGTTCTAATATAATCAGCTGCTGACATGGGTTTTGGCACCTTTGACTTGAAGTGGCTCATCATCATTTTGCCTTGTGAAATGTCAAATGCCGACATTAACCTTTCCTGATTATGTGGAGCCATTTTCAAATATTGATCATATACCTTCATTCTTAATGGATCATTATTTGCCTTTATATTGATGAAAGTTCTTTTTATATCCCCTGTATCTGTTTTTGGTGGCCTAAAGGAGGATACTTCAGTACTCAACTGCTTGTGCAAAGCTTTTCCTTTCTGCTCTGTATGGGTCACACTAACAGAACCAGTTAGTTGATTGTCTTCTCTTCCATCATCAAACACCTCATCTATGATTTCCAGATCTGGAAGTGGATCTGGTTTATGTTTTTTGGTTTGATGTATTCCTGAGGACTCTTTAGGAGGAGTAGTGTCTGGAACCTGCCTTTTCTTTCCTATTTCCATGTTGGATGGAGTTTGTAATTCTGAAACTTCAGGATGTTTTACCCGAGTGGGAGAAACTTGTGTTTGATCAGGTGCTCTGGAAGTTTGAGGTTTCTCTGCCATGACTAAAGTTTCAATGACCTGAATTTCAGGTTCCTTTCCTTTGCCTTTTGATTCTGCTGCCACTGGTGAACTGCCTTCCTGTAATGTCTGCTGTAGATTTGCTGCTGAAGAAGTGCCAATGTCAGGTACCTGCACTTGACCACAAGATTCTAGGTCATACTTCTTCTCTAGATCTTTCATTATTCTGTTCATTTTTTTTTTTTCACTCTCTTCTTCAATTAGTGTTTCTGCCACCCATTCATCTTGATTGGCATATTGTTCAATTTGAGGAATTTTGTGGTGTATGTAAGGGGATGACTTGTTCTTTATTCTCTTTTCACAGATAAAACCAAATGGGTCATAAGGAACCCAACGAAAACTTCTTTGGAACTTGCAATGGTTTTGCAGTATGTTTTCTGCTTCATGCTCGGCCTCCCTAGAGTTGCAGATGAAAGGACCTAATTGACTTTTGATCCTTAGTTGGGCTTTCTTCTTCACACTACAAAAATGGATCATATCTGAATTATTCATTTGCCTGAAATATTCCAAGGCAAAAATTCTCATGGGCACATATCTTGGCAACTTGAATGGATGTAATTCACATCCATAGATTCTGATGACTGAATGGTTTTGATATAAATACCAATCTCCAACTTTATAAGTCCTTGAAAGTTGCAAGGTCTTTTTGATTTCATTACTGAGCCTTGGAGGAGGGATTCCTATCAACAAGGTAGTTGCAGGATATACAAAAAGATCGATGAACTCAGTATAGGAATATGGAGAATTATAGGAAGAATGAATTATGGGAGACCAAAATATAACTGACCTAGGGTTTCCCTTGGCATCAAGCTTTTTAACAGGGAAAGGGAACTTCTCTGATTGATAAAAGATAATGAGATGATAAATAACTGAGGAATATTTAAAAACTTTTTCATCATCTAGCCTCATGAACTGGTCATGAATCTTATTGGCTATGAGAGGCAAAGTCATATTTAACTGCAGGAGGTTGCCCAGGAGTAAAGATAGACAGTAAAACCACGGTTATTTCATCAACATATTCACTTGTATTGAAACCCAAGACAAAATATATCATATTTAGGATGAGCCTTCCCAACTTAGTGAAATAATAAAAGCCATAGGGAGGAGAGCCCCTAAGTTGATGTTCAGGCAACATAAAATTCTGGCAAATGGACTTCAATTTTTCTGGGGTCAATTGATTAGACTTTTCAATCAGTTCTTCCATAGACAAAGGTGCTAGTTCTTGATCTGGTTCAAAATGTAGCATTGCATTGATAGCCTGGGGAGTAATGGGGAAAAGAACACTCTGGTCAGGGGATATTACAGCTCTCTGAGTGGGATCATAGTTAGAATGGCAATAGTGGATGATTTCTGGGAAAGAAATGACTGAGGGGATGAGATATCTGGGGAGATTGGATTCCCACAACCCAATGAGATCTTGCCCCTTCGAGTACTCGTCTCTGCAGCGACAATAACTCAGAAGAGGACTTTCATCAAAATGCAAGTCTTTAATCTGGAAATCTTTATCTACTAAAGGTAAATATTCTAACTCTCGGTGAGGGGCATTCAGTGGAGTTACATTCAAAGTTGTCGGGGCTTCCATTTTGGTTCTTGTGGATTCAAGACGGAAGTTTCTGGTTTTTCTTCACAAGCCGGGCGTGATTTCAATGTTAATGGGGAAATTGGCACAATTGCAAGTTCAGGGGAACAATTCTCAGTCTTAAATCTCAGAGAATGATCTCAGTGATGAAATTTAATCACTAATCCAGTGGAAAACAAGGAAAACAGATTTTCTTTTGCAGTTTCGAAGCGCTATAGGATAAATACCTGTTCTTGGAGGAAAGCTAGCTTTTAACAGGTAACAGGCGGTAGCAGGAGGATGCTTGAACACAGGTCTGGCGGAATTCTAGAGCGAAATCGAATGGAACAGTGGATTTTAGTGAAAATTTGAATTCTTTAGCGGAAAGCACAGTCGCGTTCAAATGACGAAAATGACATAAAAACGCGAAAATTCGTTTTATTTCCAAAGGCAAAAGAGGGGTTTTAGTTTTTCGAGGAGTGACGTCACTTTGGTACGGGCTGACATGGGGCAGGAGGGCCGGGCGGTAAGCGGTTAGTCCCCGCACCGCTTATGGACAAAGGTGGTATTAGATGAGCGGGCAGCGATTCCATTCGAGTATCGACACGTGGATGGGTGACTAGTCAAATACCACCAATCCCCCGCGCGTTAAAACTCTGACAAAGGATGGGTAGCGGAATTGCCGAGGAGCGTTGATCTTTGGATGAGCGATCGGATGGTTGCAATGACGAGGAGATCGTGGGAAGTTAAATGGTGCGGGCCCAATATATTTATCGTTAATTAATCAACCCGGGCGGGAGTTGATTGGTGGAGGTAAGGTTATTAATTAGTTCTGATAACTAATTAATCCCGTAATTACAATGGAAAAAGGAGTCGTGGCGGGGTTTTGTTGGGCGCGGGTATTAAAGTTGAAGTGTCGGGTGGGATGCCAGGTGGATGAGCCACGTTGGCATGGGATTTTTCCAAAGTTTGGTTTAAAAAGTAAAACTTCGGGTTTGATCCTTTTTGTATTAAACATATAGAATTACATGTTTAAACGTTATTTCGATATTTCTATTTATATGGTAGTAAATAAACATTATTTAATTACCATAGGGGCGGGACTATGATATAAGGATATATTTAACCAAAGGGCTTGTATAGCGGGTTTTTAATGAATATTTGGGAAGTAAATACTTTGGTTAAAACATAATAGAGGGGTTTTTGGGATATTAATTTAAAAGGAATTATATACTTAGGATAAGGCATTTTCACTAGGGATTTAGTAACTAGAGTTAAACATTAAACACCTATTGGTATAGGAGACTAACACTGGCTCCACTTGGGGATGGCTTTTCCTTGTGGAAAGTCAAGAACATCAAGTCAGATGCCTCAACATGTCTTTAAACTGAACTATGTAATCTCCTTCTTCTGGTAGCTTTATTTTACATATGATAGTGAAACTTTTGAAGCTTAGGGCCTTCACTTCGGGCTTCAACTTCAAGAAGTCACCATCCAATCCAAACTGCATTTAGAAAAGGATATATTATGTACAAGTTAGAAAAATCAAAACATCCTAGTAAATAGGATCAAAATAATGCTTCAGCATTCGACCATTGACTGGTCCTTCTTCAGCTTCTGAATTGTCCAAATCCTTCAAAAAGTATGTGTTGTTTCCTTGCAAGGCATGTATGATGTAAGGCCCTTTCCACAAGAAATCAAATTTCCCATGTTTCCCTTTTTCTTCTCTTCTAGAATCCCATCTTAGGACTTTATCTCCTAGTTGGAAATCTTCTGCCTTTGTTCTTCTGTCAAACATTTTCTTTAGCTTTTCCTGAAAGACTTGAGATCGTTGGTATACTTCTTCTCTGGTTTGCTGCAAGTGGATTGTTTGATTAATTCTTCTCTGAATGTCATTTGGTTCCACTTGAGCCTCCTGAAGTAATTTCATAACAGGAAATCCTAAAGATGATGGGAATCTTGCTTCAATGCCATAAACTAACTCATATGGACTAGTCCCAATTGATTTCTTAGTTGTAAGTTTGTCTGCCCACAATGCATTAGTCAGTTTCTTATGCCAGTTCTTTTTATTTTCCTCCAATAACTTTTTGATGATATTAATAAGGCTTTTATTGGAGGATTCTGCGAGTCCATTACCCTGAGGGTAATAAGCTGTTGAATGGCCTAAAGTAATATGATATTTGCTACAGAAACTAATCATTTTCTTTGACTTAAATGCAGCAGCATTGTCTGTTATAATCTTTTCTGGACAGCCAAATCTTGAAAGTATATTGGTTTCTAAAAACCCTATGATTACAGAATCATTGGCCTGTCTGCATGGGATAGCTTCAATCCACTTAGTGAAGTAGTCTGTGGCAGTAAGAATCCATCTATGTTGCCCTGAAGAAGGGGGATGGATTTCTCCAATAAAATCTAATCCCCATTGTTGAAAAGGTCTTTCTGTGGAAATTGGTTTTAATGGTAAAGGTAACAACTTTCTTTTACCCTCAAAGATCTGACACTTATGACAAGTTGTTACAAATTTCTTAACATCAGAAAATAAAGTTGGCCAGTAAAAACCAGCCCTTAAGATTTTGTCTGCAGTTGATTTCCAGTAGAGATGTCCTCCACAATCCCCTGCATGAAATTCATTAAGAACTTTATCAGTTTCATCTTTTAATAGACAATTCAATAAGATCCCTTCATGATTTTTCCAAAATAGAGTGCCATCTAAAATACAATATTTCAAGGATGTCATCTTTAAAAATCTTTGTTTTGTTCTGGACAACCCTGGAGGAGCTTGCAGGTTTAGCAAAACATGAATGATATCAGTGTACCAGGGAGAATCTAAGAAAGCTTGACTAATCTGTGGAGTCGCCATCTCCTGCTCGTCATCCAGTTCGTTAATGTCTAAGGCTTGGCAATTAGTTTCAGTCATGAGTTGTGCCAAACCTTGACCTTTTATGAGTTTTGTTGGTTTAATCTCAATATCATATTCTAAAATAGTAGCTATCCACTTACCTCTTTTACCTTCAATGCCATCTTGAGTCAAAATATCTTTAACTACAGCATTAGGCACATAAGCTATCACATGAGAATATAATATGTAAACTTTGAAATCTTTAATTGCTTTTACCAATGCAAAAGCCTGTTTCTCCATAATATTGTATTTCAAATATGCATCCCTAAGTGCTTTACTAAAAAATGCTATTGGTTTTTCACACCCTTGATCATCTTTTTGAAGTAAAACAGCTGCAACTGTATGTTCAGAAGCAAATGAAAAAATAATGAAATCTCTGTCAAATTTGGGACTGGTAAGAACTGGTGTTCTTGTTAAAGCCATTTTAATTTCCCCGAATGATTGCTTGGCTTCTACAGTCCAGTCAATGCTTGAATATTTTCTCAACATGTTAGTAAGCAATCTAAGTAATTCAGCTAAACTAGAAATAAATCTTCTCAAGAAATTAATTTTTCCTATGAATGCTTGCAACTCTTTTATGTTTCTAGGATGAGGTATTTGTAAAATTGCTTGTATTCTTTCTGGATCAATCCTAATGCCATCTTTAGAAATGATATGGCCTAAAAGCTTTCCTTCTTCCAAACCAAATAATGACTTTTTAGGGTTTAAAGAAATCCCATATTTTCTGCACTTTATAAATACTTGCCTTAAATGATCTAAATGTTCTTGATCTGTTTTAGAAAAAACAGTTAAATCATCTAGATAAATAACCAGAAAATCATGTATTTCTTTAGCAAAAGCAATATCCATTGCTCTTTGAAATGTAGCTCATGCATTCTTGAGTCCAAATGGCATTTTGACATATTTAAACGTACCCCATGGTGTTGTAAATGCTGTTTTATCTTGATCATCAGGATGAACCAGAATCTGGTTGTACCCTGAAAATCCATCCAGTAGAGATATCCTAGAAGATCCTACTACCCTTTGTAGAATATAGTCCATTTTTGGTAAAGGATGGTTATCTTTTAAAGAAACTTTATTCAAATTTCTTAGATCGACACACAGTCTAATTTCCCCAGTCTTCTTCCTTGTTGGTACCAGGTTAGAAACCCATTCTGAGAATCTGATAGGAGCTATAATCCCTACTTCAAACATTCTTTTGATTTCCTTTTCAATTGAAGGTAATAAAACAGGATTTATTCTTCTAAGCTTTTGTTTGAAAGGTTTCTGATCTGATTTCAAAGGTATAGTGTGTTGAATGATGGATGTATCATAAGATTTCAGATCTTCATAACTCCAGGCAAAAACATCCTGGAATTCTCTCAATAGTTCAACATATTTGGCCTTTTGATCTTTTGGAAGAGATTTGGACAACTTAACCATTTTGGGATTTTCTGGGGTTCCTAAGTTGCATTCTTCCATATCAGCCTTAACAGGTTCCATTTTAGGTCTAAATGGAATATCATTTGAGTCAAATAGATCTTCCAAAGGAGTTAATCCTTTGGGCAAATGATTATCTTTTAAATTTATGATTTCTGTCTCATCTTCTATGATCTCATCAGATTCCATGTGTTTCAAATTCTGCATGTCTTTTTCTGTGAATGTGGTTGGGTGCAGCATATGAATTGCATTTTCTCTTGAAATTTCTATTTTTTGTTCTTTTTCTTGATCAAATTTATCAATAGTTATGTCTTCATCTATATTACAGTTAGAAAACTCATTTTTAAGTGTCAAAAAACTATTGATTTGATTGTTATTAGTGAATACTTGCCAATTCAAAAGATTGTCTGGTATAGCAGGCCTATGTCTAATCTCAGCTGAAAACTGATGATTAGGATCAAAAGGTAACTTACATGTACTAGCAAACATTGCTAATCTGTGAGCATGCAAATTTTGTTTCCTGGGAATCTTGGCAAGTTGAGCTTGTAGAAAGGTGTTAAGAATTTCTACAACTGTCTCTCTGTATTGTTTCAATCTCATGTTTTTTTTTGAACATTCTCCTTTAATCTGTTGAATAATTAGTTCAGAATCTCCTATGATTGATACCCTAATAGCTCCTAACTTCTTGACATGTTTAAGCCCTAATAAAAGAGCTTCGTACTCTGCCATGTTGTTAGTGCATTTGAAATTCAACCTATAAGCATGACCCTCTGCATGATTATTCTCAACATTATGTAACCAAATCCCAGCTCCTGCCCCTAATTTGTTTACTGAGCCATCAAATTCTAAATGCCATAGAATTTCATGTTCATAATCTTCATCAATTGTTTTAAAATGTTTCTTGACAGGAGCTAGTTGTTTAGTTTCTTCTGGTATTTCTTGATCGACTGGTGTTTCCTTGTTTTCAGAAATTTCTTCAATTTTAACGGTGGTTTTGTTTATGGTTTCCAATTCCGGAGCTTCTATTTCAGTAGGAAGATCCAACTCAGAATTGTATAAAATAAAAGAATCCATATCAGAATGTATAGAGTAAACAGGGAAGTTTTCAGGCTTCTCATGGCTACTGACTAAGTACTTCATCAAGGTTTCTCTATATAATCTTTTAGGCTGACCAAATACTGAAATAGTTGCATATGACATGTCAAGTTGAATAGACCCTCCAAGTTTAGCACCCCAAGATCTAGACAATAACATACCATATTTAGGTGGAATATCAGCCACTACTATGTCCATCAAAACAGACTTAGCAGGGTATTGTACCAAAGTGACACACAAATCTTTGATCAAACCTAAACATTTTACCTGACTAGAATCAAATGAAAAAAAATCTTTGTACGGTCTGGTAATATCTAGATTTAATCTTTCCATTACTGCTTTTGGCATCAAATTATGAGATGCTCCATAATCAAGCATTGCATTATGGAGTATCTTATCATGAATATTCAGGCTTACATAAAATGGAGGAGTTCCTCCACTTTCTGGTTTGCCATTGACTTTAGGGCCAAAAAGAAGTTTGGGTTGATCATCAAGAATATTTACTGAATCATCCAATCCAGTAATGTTAATGTTTAGGGACTTGGTAATTTGACTTCTATAGACATCATGTTTAGCCAATTCTGATAAAGGAACAGCTATCTTTAGTTTGCCTATTTCAGCCTCTAGATTGAAAGGTTTTTCTGTTTGAGTTTTAGTGTTTTGCACAGTTGGGTTTTCTCTATTTTTTGGGTCTTCAATGTTTTTCTCTTTTTCATGAATGAAATTTTGATTTGAAGGTGTTTCTGAGTTAACTTCTACTGTTTCTTCTACATTTCCTACAGGAGGAAAAGTATTAGATTGTTGTTTGTTGTTTGGTTGGTTGTCAGAGACATCTTCAATTATTGGATTTGAAGGGTTGGGAGTTATCCTAGACAGAATTCGTACAGGGGGAATGTTTTGTACAAGGGGAATGTTAACTTTACCTTTGACATTTTGTTTTGCATTTTTCTGTTTTCTATTCTCTGGCACATCAATCCGTCTGCTTCTCAAATTATACTGTTTATGAACCTCATAAATTGCTGTGTCATAGCCTTCTTTGAAATCAAAAGTTTCTCCTGAATGAGTTTGGAATGTTTGAATGATGTGATTCTCCTGATCATCCTGAGATAGGAAGACTTTTGGTTCATTTTGTTTTTCATTCACATTATTTATTTCTACATCCTCAGTAGGTTCTTCAGAAGTTGACCCTTCAACAAAGTTTTCTTGGAAAGGTGGCCTGATATTTTGGTCAAGGACATTCTTCCCAATGTTTTGGTTCTGATTTCTCCTAAAGTTTAGGTTTCTTACAGCATTCTGATTATCACTGGAAGAATTTCTTTCAATGGTCTCCACTCTGTCTCCTAATCTTTCCATACCTTTAATGATTGCATCCAGCTTCTTTTCAAAAGCTGAAGGTTCTTCATTCATAGGCATTCTTCTTTCTGCTCTTGCTCTGGCTCGTTTTTCTATCAGATTTGCTTCTACACTCACCACTATGCTTTGCATTTCCTCTAATGTCTGGGGAGCTCTTTCCCTGAGGGAATAAGCAATGTCAGAATCAAAACCGTCTGGAAATTTAACCAATACGGAGTCAGGTGGGGGTCTTAGGTTTTGAGGAACTGCATTATATGCTTCATTGAATCTAATGATGTAATCTTGTACTGTTTCATTAGGTCTTCTTCTTAATTTTTCGAATTCTGACAGGATCTGAAGAGGATCTTTCTTTTTCTCCCATCTGTTCAAAAATGCCCTATATAAAGTCGGTAAATCAGCAATACTATTCAGAGCAAGGGCCCTAAACCATGTCCTAACTTCTCCAGTAAGACTCTGAACGAAAATTCTCATTCGGACATCATCAGTATCAATTTCATAAAACTCAAAGTAATCAGTCATCCTTTTGGTGTGTTGTTGTGCTGTATAAGTACCTGATCCATCAAAAGGTGTGATCTTACTCTGGTAATCTTGAGGCAAAGCAGCGGCATTGGCTGGTAACTGTAAAGGGGCGTATCGATTGGCCATTGGAAGATATAGTGGGGTAACAGGAGTTGATGGTCTGGCAGGAGGAGATGGAGGAGTAGAAGGGGTGACAAGTGTTTGAAAAGCTTGAGAAAAAGTAACTGAACTTGGAGATGCTTCAGTAATTACAAGGATGTTTGAATTTTCTTCAAAGGTTTGTTCAGATTGAATAGAGTTCTGTAATTGTCTGTCAAGATGATGTGAAACAAATCTGTATTGCAAATCTTCAAAGAACAATGGATCTGGAACTAATCTGGATAATTCGGTTTCAGAAAAATTCACAAATAAGGATGTTTCAAAGCTTGCATCAAAAGGAATTTCATCAATATATATAATTTTCACGGGACAGGATGCAGATCTAGAAAGTGGCCTAGAACTTCCTGAACTCTCTTGACTTCCTCTTTCAGAACTTTCTTGACTTCCTTGTCTTCTAAGAATCCTAGGAATCAGATTTGGATTTTCAAATATTGGTGGTGGATTAGGGTCAGGATTTGACCTAGTGTGACGAATCCTTTCTGAAGCCAGTTTTCTTAGACTATGTGTTTTTGGATTTTTGGTTTTAATTGAAAGAATAAATACAACTTCTACAAATTCTTCAAGAAATAATGATGTATGATTAAAATTTTCTCAAAGATCTGTTAAACTAGAGAGTCTGATTAAACATTTTGAAACTAAGGTTCAGTATATAAGCTAAATCAGAGATAGACTGAAGCAGCATTTATTTACTTTTGCAATTACAAAGCAAAAGCAATTTCAAAGGCTACCTGGCTGATCTTCAGACTCTGTCTATAGCTTATAAGCGAACAATATTAACAAATAAAGATGATTTAGATCCCCAGTATGGTCGCCACTATGTTATCACTCAGGTTTTCCTTGAAGTTGTGGAAGAGGAAAGTATACCCGAGGTAACCACAAACCAACCTTCAGATGCAGAATCTAGCCAATCTGCATCCAGAGAGGGCTCTCTCTTTATAATTTATCTTTGTTCTTAGAAGGTTTTAGGCTAGTTATATATCCAAGAGTTTGTTTGAAAAATGGTGGAGTCCACAAACTAAGGGCAAGGTTGAAAGTTTTCAGTCCATTGGGCTATGGAGTCAAAGGATGGCTTTACTGGATTTCTATTCTACACACAAAATGGCTTTGCAGGGCAAGATAGCTAGACAGAGAACAATCCTTAAAATTTAAAGTGGATGGGATGATTTTGAAGGGATGAAAGGCAACTAAGAATCTTTCACCATGTTCAAAAGAAAGAAATGGGATGACTACAAACAAAGAGCAGTGAAGAATTCTTTATTATAGTAATCAACAGTGTTTAAATTAGCAAAGCAAGAGCATTTAAGAATTCATGCTTATAACTAATTTAGAGGAAAACATTAAGAACAATCACATCTGAAATCAGAGTACAATTAAGTAAAGTCTGATTCAATCCTTTATGTAAATTATTCAGAAATGGACATAATGATATTATAAACTGATATAAAACTTAAGACAAAGGGTAGAAAGACTTATTGAACTGCAGTCCAACACATGAATCCTGCAAAAAGTCCTGAGCTTCAAATCGTCATCCAGTAAGCCACGAATAAATTTCTCCAAAATGCTTTTATTTCGAAAATCTCAATGTTACAGCAAAGTAATAGAATCCACCCTCAATACTCTCTTTGAGGGTTTATTTATACAAAAAATAATTGAAACTATCTCACACTAACCTAGCCCTTAACTTAGGGTGACTAATAAATATTTTACAATAAAAAAGGAGACAGATGGTCTCGTAGATAGAATAAAATGTAACTGCCGGTGTGCTGTTTCCTCATTTGGCAGATGTGCTGGAGGTAAGTGCTGGAATAGAGCTCGATGTTGTCCCTTGGAGTAATTTCTTTGCTTGTTTGATACTCTTTGTCTTTTACGGATACTCTTTAACCTGTGTAACTGATACTCTTTCATCTGTACTCATTTTTATCTTTTACGCAATAATAAAAAGATAAAATTCTCATCCTGAAGATAATTTTCATAGAATTTCCAATAGGTCTTTCCACCATTGATCTTCTGGTATTATAGTCCTTTTCAGTTTTCTCAATGTCTCATCAGCTTCTGTGAGTTTGTAAAAATTAGGCTGATCAGGGAACAAATACTTTATTTCATGTTCAAGATGAGATAAATTCTTCAACCTGTCATAGAGATTTCTCCCTGTTGGCAACGTTGTTTCAGGCAAACTGATAGAACTAGCAGTTGTATTTTGAGCATGGATATCTATTTTCTTAACATAGGTTTCCAGGTCCATTATCTGGTCTTCTGTGAGCATAGGACTAGGTAACCCACTGTCCAACAAAACTTGAAATTTTTCTCTGAAATCATTAATATCAGCCAAAATATCTGAACACTTCCTTTCTAAATTCTGCATGAAAGTTCTTTTGATGAAAACTCTTTTTATCATTAAAATAGTGCCGGTCCTGTCTTCAATTCCTAGTACTGCAAGTTGTTGTTTTGTTCGGGTGTTCAAAAATTGAATGAGTTGATTGGCCTGCTCAGGTCTACCTCTTAGTTCATCTCTTGTTCTGTTTATTTCTTCCTGAGCTATTTTAATCAAGTCATTTTGTTCAAAAATTGCTTGAATAGAGGGCCAAATACTTTTTATTAACTCAATTATATTACCCCAAAGAATTTCATTTATTTCCTTCAAAGGCTTTTCTAATGAAAGATCTTTTTCTAAAGCCTTAACTAATTTGTCCAATCTTTTAATTTCCCTAGTATTATCAGCAACTGTCTTCTTAGATGTATCATACTTCTGCTCCAAATTTTTTAATTGTAACTTTGTGGTTTGAAGTTCTGTGACTCTTAATTGTAAACTTTCCATTTGTTTTATTAACTCATCAGAACTTAAACCAGAAGTGTTTACCTGCTCTGGCTCTGTTTGTTGCTGGCACATTGTAGTACTGTGGTTGTGTGTCACGCCAGTGGATGCAGCGATAGCCTCCTTCTTTCACTGTGGCTTATTCAATCACTTCTCTTGTTTCCTTGGTTATGAGTCTTGCTAAGAGCAACTCCATTACCTCTTCTTGTGAATTCCCCTTTAAAACTTCTTGGGTCTGGGGCTGCCTTGAGGCTGGCAATTTCAGCTGCTTTCTCAGTGCAGCTATGTCATCATATTTCTTCTTTATTAGTG
Source organism: Pinus albicaulis (assembly GCA_034641835.2). NCBI lineage: Eukaryota > Viridiplantae > Streptophyta > Pinopsida > Pinales > Pinaceae > Pinus > Pinus albicaulis. The sequence continues at coordinate 1,801 of JAXQQM020065517.1, read as the reverse complement.
CCTCAATGCTTTTAATATCTTTGGGGTTGTGACCCAAGCTGATGATTATGTCTTCCAGAGACTTTATTCTATTGTCTTTGGCCTGAGAAGAGGCCTTTTCAATTTGCAATTGGGCGCTTGTGTTATTTAAATAATCTTGCAGCGTTAGGGCTGCCATGGCCTTATTAGTAAGAGTGGAATACACCATTTCCCCAGTTTGTTTATGCAGCTCTATTTGGTCCAAAGGATGAATGTCCTTTGCCAGGACCTCAAAATTTGTTCTAATATAATCAGCTGCTGTCATGGGTTTTGGTACCTTGGACTTGAAGTGGCTCATTATCATTTTGCCTTGTGAAATGTCGAATGCTGACATTAACCTTTCCTGATTCTGTGGAGCCATTTTTAGATATTTATCAAACACTTTCATTCTTAATGGATCATTCTTTGCCTTTATATTAATGAAGGTTCTTTTTATATCCCCTGTATCTGTTTTTGGTGGTCTGAAAGAGGATACCTCTGTACTCAACTGCTTTTGCAAAGCTTTTCCTTTCTGTCCTGTGTTTGTTTCACTAACTGTGCCAGTTAGTTGACTGTCTTCTCTTCCATCATCAAATATTTCATCAATGATTTCCACATTTGGAAGTGGATCTGGTTTCTGTTTTTTGGCTTGATGTATTCCTGAGGACTCTTTAGGAGGAGTAGTATCTGGAACCTGCCTTTTCTTTCCTATTTCCATGTTGGATGGAATTTGTAATTCTGAAACTTCAGGATGTTTTACCTGAGTGGGAGAAACTTGTGTTTGATCAGGTGCTCTGGAGGTTTGAGGTTTCTCTGCCATGACTAAAGTTTCAATGACCTGTATTTCAGGTTTTTTTCCTTTGCCTTTTGTCTCTGCTGCAACTGGTGAACTGCCTTCCTGTAATCTCTGCTGTAGATTTGCTGCTGAAGAAGTGCCAATGTGAGGTACCTGCACTTGACCACAAGATTCTAGGTCATACTTCTTCTCAAGATCTTTCATAATTTTATTCATTTTTTCTTCTTCACTTTCTTCCTCAACTATTGTTCCTTCAACCCATTCATCTTGGTTAGCATATTGTTCTATATCAGGAATCCTGTGGTGAATATATGGGGATGACTTGTTCTTCATTCTTTTTTCACAAATAAAACCAAATGGATCATAAGGAGTCCAACGGAAACTTCTTTGGAACTTGCAATGGTTTTGTAATATAAGTTCTGCTTCTTGCTCGGCCTCCCTAGAGTTGCAGATGAAAGGACCTAATTGACTTTTGATCCTTAGTTGGGCTTTCTTCTTCACACTACAAAAATGGATTACATCTGAATTATTCATTTGCCTGAAATATTCCAAGGAAAAAAGTCTCATGGGCACATATCTTGGCAACTTGAATGGATGCAGTTCACATCCATAGACTCTGATGACTGAATGATTTTGATATAAATACCAATCTCCAACTTTATAAGTCGTTGAAAGCTGCAAGGTCTTCTTGATTTCATTACTGAGCCTTGGAGGAGGGACTCCTGTCAACAAGGTAGTTGCAGGATATACAAAAAGATCGATGAACTCAGTATAGGAATAGGGAGACTCGTAGGAAGAATGAATTATGGGAGACCAAAATATAACTGACCTAGGGTTTCCCTTGGCATCAAGCTTTTTAACAGGGAAAGGGAACTTCTCTGATTGATAGTAGATAATGAGATGATAAATAACTGAGGAATATTTAAAAAATTTCTCATCATCTAGCCTCATGAACTAATCATGGATCTTATTAGCTATGAAGGAGGCAAAATCATATTTAACTTCAGG
>JAXQQM020082293.1:0-19609 GCA_034641835.2 Pinus albicaulis | reverse complement strand
ATTTGGCCACTGCTATTTTCCATTACCGGTCTAAACGAAGTGTTTCTCAGAGGATTTATCCTCCTTTTTATCTATCCGCTTATGTTATGGACGCTATCTACTTTGTTTCTAAATTCCCTTTGATGGGTTGGCAATGGACGATTCAAGATCCTTTGCCTATTCATGTGTATCACAAGGAATTATGGGAATCCAAGTTTATTCCTCATTTTTACAAGATTTTCCACGGCATAATGTTGCCTCTGCACAAAACATTGTATAATAAAGATGCTCCAAGGTTTTCCCCGGAAGCAGAAGTCGACATTCTCCCCGTTGCACGATGGTTTGGGGAAGAATGGTTTACCTATGTAAGGGTTTTTGGAAGCTCTGCTTCACCTCATGTTCTACCCTTATATGTTTCTGATAAGCTTATAGCTCGTGAAATTGCATACCAAACTTGTGGTCAAGGAGGTTTGACAAAGGATTTAAAAGATAAGAAAAAAGCCGTTTGGCCACAATTTCCCGTAGCTTGTGGAACATTTTCATTATTTGATATTGGACATGCATTCAAGGAAGTAAGCAATATTACATGCTTACAATTGTTTAAATTTGCAAAAAGGTTATTCGACCCTAATGAAGTTGCTAAAAATTTAACCACTACAATCAAAGTAAGGATACTTTCCGGAGAAGAGGACCCTTTCGATGATATATTCCTAGGAAAATCCACACTGAAAGAAATTCTACATTCAACACAGATGCAGTTATCTCCAGAACAATTTCAAGAATTTAAGGTTTACAGAGAAAGAAGACTGACCACCATCCCTTTGGAAAATTTGCGTGTGGAACCCGTAAGGGAACCCACTCCTAGTGTTAGTATAAGTGGCAGTTCGGGTACAGATAAATCTAAGTCAAAATCTGAAAAAGAGACTTATGAACATTCCAATAAGTCTAATGAAGAGCACGACAGAAATGAAGAATTGGTGAAAGATACTGCTCAATCGAAAGAACTTTCACAACAACAAATTTTGACTTCTCAGCAGACAAATCCTCCTCCTAACAATGTACAGCAACAGTCAGTCACAATTGAATTAGACAAAGAATGGGAAAGCTTTAATCAATTTCTTAATGTGGAAGGACAGAATGTACAGACCCCTGTACAGGCAGCCAAAGTTTTGAGCACAGGAATAAGTAGCACAGTCACAAGAACTGAACACATACCTATCACTCCCTCCTCTGAAATTGTACTTAATGTAGAGGATATTCCTCCTCTAGATGTATTCTACAGCCCAAAATACAAAGCAGTAGTGAAGAAACAAAGGAAAAAGAGAAAATTAGAAGGTGCAATTGCTACTGAAGCAGAACAATTAGATGTCTTGTGGAAGGATCCTACCACAGAGCCTACTGACAATCTTGCTAAGTTATCTCAAATTACAGGGGCTTTTGCTTCTGCCACTATTGATAAAGCATTTGAGATACAACTCTTATTAAATGAAAAAGAAGAACAGATACAAACTCTGCAACAACAATTGCAACAGGTCCAGGCCAATAATGAAGCACAGATGAAACTTGAAAAGTTAGAGCAACAACTTGAAGAAATGCAAATTGGACATCAAAAAAGTTTGGTTGACAAATAGAAACAAATACAGATTATCCAAGATCAGCACAAAGATGATCCTAAGCTTCCATAGTTTGTTTCAGAAACTATTTCTTTAAACAATCAACTACTGCAACAAGAAGAAGTATTATGCCAAAAAATCTTGCAATGGAATTCTTTTTGTCAAGACAGTGATAAGATCACTAATCATGTCGTAGATTTACGAAATGATTATGATTTGATTAATGAAAAAGTTACTGATTATTTGGTATGGCAAAGAACAGAGGAAGGAAGAAAAGCTGGTGCACCAATTATTAATGAAAACCATAAAGAAATCCTTTTCAATGACTGGGATGCACAAATCAGAAGAGCAGAGAAAGTAGCAGAGGAGTCGGCTACAGCAGCAAATAGTCTTACTGACTGTGTGAATGAAAATTTACACAAAGAAAATTTGATTTCAGAAACTGTTCCAGGATATCTTCCACGGGCGCATCAATTGCAAACAGAATGGAGAAAAAAGGAAGAAGAAAAAGCAAAATCAATCCAAGGATTGACAAGGTTAAACTGGGATTCTTACTGGACATACCTAGTGAAACCACATAGTCAACACAGTGCTCTTAATTGCATCATTAATTCTGCTGAGAAGATTGCGCCAACACTTGTCGATTTTGTCTTTTCAGGACAGTTGAAATCTGAAGTCGGCCAACCACCTCTCCTCAAAACAATGCCGGAGGCTTGCAAGTTTAAAGATCAAGTTCATAAGTAGTGACTAAATAGTTTTTATTTTTAGATTTAGTTTTAATTTTACTGTATTTTTGCCTAGGAAAAGGACGGTCATTTAAACCGAATCCTTAACTTTTGTAATAAACTATTTTTAGATTTAGCTAAGTAGTATTTAAACCCTTCTCATGCATTTAGAGAAGGGTCCTGGATTATTATATTTTTGGACTTGGAGATTACATTTCCTGTACTCCACTGACTTTTATACTTTATAAAGGATCACATCTGGTGATTTTATGCAGAATTATCTTTAAGTGTTGCATTTTTGTACCTTGGATTTGATTTCGTATCAGAATTACTGGATTAGAGTATCAGATTTCATTTGAAAGCTTTCAAGATGAATAAGATATTTCTATCTGTTCACTATTGATTTCTTTTGTCTTATGATATTTGCTTTAAAATTTGCTATCATTTATATATATTTGGTTTTCACAACGTTTCTTTATATATCATTTCTGAGTATAATTGAAATGTTATTTTTTCATAAGTATATATAGATGATATACAATGATGAATGCAATATGCTAATATAACTCTGTTTAATTTCTTAAACAGAGTTATCTTTATTTTTTACTGCACAATTTCAATTAAACTTTAATACATTTTTATGATTATTGTTAAATTGGAATAATTTTAAGTTGTATTCACATATGATTGCCCGAGTTAGTTTTAGAATTTCTTTATCAATATTTAGTTTAAATTAGATAGTTTTATTTCAGTCAATTTAGTCCTATTTTCACTCATCCAAATCAACCCATCACCAACCCATTAGTTATAAGGAAACTGGTCCTTTCAATCCAGTCGGAGCCACCATACCAAACGGATAAGGAGCTGTCCTAAGGTCCCGACCGGGTGGTTTTCCCTAATGTTTGAAGCAGAGATTTTCTAGGCTTCAACATTTTTGGCGCTAGAAGGAGGGCCTGAGCTATGAATGGCAAGTAAATCTTTACCTACAAGCCATTCTGAGAGCAAAACACCCTCATCAACTTCTTCAATTTCTTCTAAAATACAAAATCCTATAGAAGGATTGAGAAGAATATTCAAACACCCACTACCAAAATCTCAAAACAATCAGACAACCAAAATCCTGAGTCTCCTGAAGTTCAAGATTTAATCCATAAATTGAAAGGATTCTCATTATCTCTAGATGAGTCTGAAATATCTGAAGGTAGTGTAACTTCAAAATTTGTTTCTTCAAAACCTCTTACTAGGCTTCAAAGTGAAAAACTTGGCATTTCTCCGAAAGAATTCCCTTTACCTAGTAGAGTCAGGACAAGAAAAACTCAATCGGAATCAGTAAGTGCTATAAGTTCTTCATCTCATATTCAATCACCTGTTTCCAAAACCCCAACTCAACCAAGTGCAGTAGTTCCCACATCATCTTCTCAAACATCATCTGCTCAATCATCATCTGCTCAAACATCATCAATCTCAAAATCATCTATTCCAACAACCTCTATTCAGACACCACCAGCCTCTACTACTCCTCCAATAGTTGTTACAATAATGGCTAGACCATGGGCTACTCCAGGGGCTGTCAACATGCATGCACCTTTACATGATTTACCTGACAATCCTGGAAAATGGCTTCCAAAGTTCAGTCTAGATCTTAACATTCAAGCTGAAGAACACATCAATAACTTTATGCTGGCTGTAAATTTGAATGGAGTCGTAGAAGAAGATGTTGTAGTCAGATTATTCCCTTATACTCTTCAAGGGGCAGCAGGATCCTGGTACTTTTCATTACCTTCAGGATCGATAACAAGTTGGGCCATTTTTGCAAATCATTTTTTGACCACATTTGGAGATGACAGATCAATAGCTACTTTAATCAACGATCTCTCAAATTTGAAGGCAGAACCCAAGGAGCCCATTAAAGATTTCAACGCTAGATTCAACAAACTCTTGAACAAAATCCACACAGATTCAAGGCCTAGTGAGCAGGTCAGAAATGAATGGTACATAACTGCTTTGCCCTCAAACATAGCAATTTTTGTAGATAGAGCCGCAAAACCTACGTTAGCTGAAAATATGAAAGAGGCTATTGCAGTAGAGAAACGAATTATTTCTCTAGAAAAGAAAAATGCTATTGAGGAAAGGAAATCCAAGAAAGTCAGCTTCAAAGATGATTCAAAGAAAAAGGCCAAAGACCCATACGACATGGCAGGTTTACAGAAAGTTCTTAAAACCATGTCAAATGAAATGGTTGAAATAAAAAAACAAGTAGCTGAAACTTCTACCAAAAAACCATTCTGAAATTTCAGAAGAAACCAAGTTGAATCTAAACCTCCCAATTCAATCTCTAATGCAGAATCAGAAGAGGAAGAAGAAGAAGATACTCCTCTAGTATCAGAAGAGGAAGATGAGAATGAAGAAATAGCTGAATTGCATGGAATGTGGGATTTTATTCTCCCTAATTCTGATAGTGAGGTAGAACAAGAAGCTATGCCTGTAAGTACTAGGAGTAAATCTACAATGGAGCCTGTACAAATAGTTCCTAAAAAGAAAATTACAACTCCAAGTACCAAAGACAAATCCCCTGCAAAGAAAGCTTCTCCGTTACCTACTCAAAATCAACCATCTTCTTCTAATCCTCCTACATCGACAACAAAGACTTTAGTGGTGTCAGATCCTATGGAGTATAACATTGTTGAAGACATGAAAAATATTAAAGCCAACATTTCCTTACATGAACTCAGCAAACTAAAACACCAGCAGAAGTTGCTATTAAAAGAATTAAATGCTACACCAATTTCTCCTTTGCCAAGTGGTGTAGTTGCAAAAGTAGCAAAAGGAACTGGTAAGCCACCAGATAAAGTAGATGCTACTGATACTGTGCTCATCGGAGAAAGATCGAATTCTCAGACTCCTCCTTTTCTTTTGACTTATGAAATGTACAATAAAAATCTGCATAATTGTTTAATTGATTCTGGAGCATCCTCTAATATAATGCCTACTTCTGTTTGTGCCAAATTGAATATTGAACCACAGAAATCAGCAGTTCATATTGTTCAATTGGATCACTCTAAAGTTCAAGTTGTAGGAGAAATCAATTCAGTTACTATCAGACTAGCTTCTGATCTTAGGATTGTCCAAAGAATTGATATTTTGATTGCAGATATTCCTGAATTCTATGGATTAGTTTTAAGCAGGGACTGGTCTGCGAAACTTAATGGTTATATCGCAACTGATTATTCACATATGTGGCTTCCCTACAAAGGGAAACCAAATCAAATCAAAGTTGAACGAGAAAAAAATATGATGCACATTGTCACTGATTTTGAACAATCTAATGAGCCTGTGGCATTCAACAACAATATTCTTGGGGGTTATTCTGCTGAGTCATTTCTTGGAAACTTCAAAGCACCACAATCACCCTTTTCTGTAAATACTTTTGTTTCTCAAATAGAAAATTTTTCACAATCTGATTCTTCTAGAATTGTAAATATTTCTGATGTAATTATAGATAAACCAATAGATAAATCTTTATTTTGGTCATTATATTTTGATTGATCAAAATCTAGTGATGGAGCTGGAGCAGGGTGCATCTTAATTGATCCAGATGGAGAGAAAACCATGCTATCATGTAGGTTAGAATTTTAATGTACTAACAATACTTCAGAATATGAAGCCTTGATTCAAGGACTTTATAAAGCTATAGGGTTAGATGTTAAATACTTGAAAGTCTATGGTGATTCCGAAATTGTCATAAAACAAGTTAGGAATACTATTCATTGCCTTTCAGGACATCTTAAACACTATCAAACCCTAGTGCAAGATCTTACCACTCATTTTTTAGCATTCAATATTTCTCCTATTCCTAGGAATCAAAATACATCAGCTGACTTGTTAGCTAATGTTGCATCTAAACTCCTTCCTGCTGAAGATTGCAGTCCTGATAGGTTTTCCGTAGAATTGATTTTTCGCCCATCTGTCCCAGATAATGTCACAAATTGGAGAGTTTTCTATCATGATCAAGATATTTTAAATTTCATGACTTCAGAGAAATCATATGATGAAAAAATTATTGATGAGGATGATCATGATTTACAAATTGCCTCAAAAGGTAATGAAAATCCCATTCCGAAATCTGTTGTTAAATTAGAGGACTTATATGATATTAAAGACAGATTCAAGAAAGTCACTAATGCTAAACTTCAAAGTTCCACTTTGAAGTTTGAATTAGTAAATCTTGGCTTTGATTCTAATCCTCAAAACGTTAATTTAGGACTCAATTTAACTTCAGAGGAAAGAAATACTTTCATTAAACTTCTGAACAAATATAAAAAATGTTTTTGCTTGGAATTATGATGATTTAAAAACGTATGATACTTCGGTTATTCAACACACAATTCCAATGCTTCCTGATATTAAACCTGTTCAACAGAAGTTGAGAAAGATTCATCCAAATCTCGAAAGTCAAATCAAATCAGAACTTAATAAACTTTTAAAAGCCAAAATCATTTTTCCTGTAAGGCACTCCAATTGGGTTTCCAATATGGTACCTGTAAGGAAGAAGAATGGTGATATAAGAATCTGTATTGATTTTAGAAACTTAAACAAGGCATGTTTAAAAGACAATTTCCCATTGCTAACCATGGAATAGATACTTCAAAAGGTAGCTAGTTCTGAACTTATGTCCTTTCTTGATGGATTTTTAGGCTATAATCAAGTTTTAGTCCATCCAGATGACAGATTGAAAACAACTTTCAGGACCAAATGGGGAACCTACGCTTATCAAAAAATGCCTTTTGGTCTAATAAATGCAGGAGAAACTTTCCAAAGAGCCATGGACATAGCATTTAAAGGTCTGATCAACGGATCAGTTGTTGTTTATCTTGATGACATAACAGTATTTTCAAAAAAGAGAGCCAATCATCTACATGATCTAAAGCAAATATTTGAAAGATGTAGAAGGTTTGGTATTTCCTTAAATCCAAAGAAATCTTTCTTTGCTTTGGATGAAGGAAAAATCTTAGGATTTGTTGTGTCAAAAGATGGTATATACATTGATCCAGATAGAGTAAAAGAAATCTCTGATATTTCTTTACCTCATAACAAAAAATCCATGCAATCATTTTTAGGGCAGATTAATTTTGTAAAAAGATTCATTCTGAATTTTTCTCAAATTGTTTTACCTATGCAGAATATGATTAAGAAAAACTCAATATTCAAATGGGGGTATAAAGAGAAAGAAACCTTTGGGGCAATAAAACAAGCAATCATTAATGCACCAGCATTGAATACCCCTGATTTTTCTAAAGATTTTACTTTGTATACTTTGGCCACCGAAACATCCTATGCTGCGGTTTTAACACAGCTCAATGATCAGAAAATTGAGGCACCAATTTCTTTCTTTAGCTCAAACCTACAAGGAGCTAAGCTGAATTATTTCGATGTTGAAAAACAAGCCTTTGCCGTGTTTAAATCAATCAAACATTTCAGACCTTTTCTCTTGAAAACACATACAAAAATCATTGTCCCATTCTCTGCAGTGAGACAATTATTAATTCAAAAAAAAGTAGTAGAAAAGAGAGCTAACTGGGTAACAACTTTGCAAGAATATGATATTGATATTAAGCCAGCTAATATTGTTAGAGGACAAGGTTTTTGCAGATTATTGGCAGGAGCTCATAACATACCAGAAAAACAAAATCCAAACAATAATATTCAAGTCAGTCAGATAAGTATTATAGATTCTGAATCTCAGTATGTTGATCTCATCTATTACTTGAAAAATGTGTATGCTCCTTCTAATCTCAGCTATAAGAGCAAACTTGCTTTAAGATTAAAGGCTATTAAATATGAGATCATTGATAATGTGTTATTCAGAAAGAATTATGATTCAATCTTATTAAGATGCCTTGAAAAGACTGAAGCTGAAAAGGTTTTGCAGCAATTGCATGATGGACCAGCAGGAGGTCATTTTGGAGGTGATACCACAGCTCACAAAATAATTCGTGCTGGTTATTACTAGCCTACCCTTTTTAAAGAAACTCATGATTACGTAAGGAAGTGCAGAATTTGTCAAACTGCAAGTGGAAGACAAAGGAAACCAGCTTTTCCTTCGCAACCAGTGAGTATTGAGCAACCATTCGAACAATGGGTTGACAGATAGTACTCATTCTTCCAAACAAGACAAATATTATTCTACAAATAACCCCATTTACTTACAAATGGTAGAATAAACTCTTTTGAAGGTAGCCAATTTGATAAATTATTGATTTCTATAGATCAATTCATCATAAATCTAAGTTTTGGTGTACCTAACGCTAAAGTCATCTTGATAATGCATCTTATTTTTCCGAAATAGTTTATATACGGAATTAAAACAAAAGAGGTTTAAATTAAATATAGCAAATTATTATCTACAAGGTAATGGTTTTAATGATCCAATAAGAAAATCAATCTAAAACGTTAAAAGGACCAAGAGACAAAATCAAAAGAATTGGCACATTGAATTTTAAAATCTATAAGACATCATATTACCGAAAAGATCTAATAGGGACTTCACCTTTCAATCTGGTTTATGGAAAAGAAGCTGTGATACCATCAAATTTAACTTTTCCATCATTAGCCCTAGTGCAATTTATTGAAGAAAATCCTTCTTCATCCATTCAATTGAGATATGATCAAATCCTTAAACTAGAAGAAGATAGAGATAAAGCAAAAATTATTCATGAAAAACATCAACAGCTTGTAAAATCTTCTTTTGATGCAAGTTCTACCGGCTCAAATATTTTGTCAATTGGTGATCTTGTTCTGAAATGGGATAAAGCACATGAAGAAAAAGGTAAGCATACCAAGTTTCAGAAAATGTGGCTTGGACCATTTCAGATTGCTGAAAAGATAGGCTCAAATACATTCATACTCCAAGATTTAACAGGAAAGAGAGAATCTCTTCCTGTAAATGGGCTTGTCTTGAAAAAATTCTTTTCATAAGGAGGTAACCCCTTCTTACTTGTACATATTCCTTTCTGCAAAGTTTTTAATTGTTTTGCAAATAAAGGTTGTTAATGAGTCTCTAACTGATTGTTTACTGTTTAGAAAATTTCTTAGGAAGGATATTATAAATATTTATTTTGTGTAAATGAGAATTTTTAAAGAGATGATCACAGTTTTTGGATAGTTTAAAATAAGATGTTAAACTTTGAAAGATTATTCCAATCATTTGCATGATCTTTTGAAAACTTGAGAAAAATGTAAATCATTATAAGTTTATTGAGTAGAGAAAGGTTATCTATAAAATTAAAGATTTTTCGAAGTATTGGTACTCAAAAAACTCTGAAAATTGTCATCCATTGATTCTTAAGGATAAAACTATTTCACCCCATCCATTTAAGTTGTGATTTTTTAGAATGTAATTCTAAGAAATTATATGAAAATTTAAGAGATAAGAGGTCTCATCATGAGCCGACTTACCATATTCATAAGAAGTAATGAAACTGACATTACCAATACTGCATACCAAAACAGGGTAATGGCTTATAAATATAAGACAAGGGGTCTCATCACGAGCTAGCTTGTTTAGTTTAATTATAGCTAGTGAATGGCATTGTTATTAGCTAGTTACCAAACCAGAACAATGGCTCTTAAAAATAAAAAATAAATAAAAGACAAAAACATGAGATAATATGTCTTATGAATTTTTCTTTTAAAAATTCATAATTTTAGTTGGATGGGACAATGAATGGTTAATGGTTTAAAGGTAACCCTGCCGAGACTATGAACGTTTGCAGGCAGCAGAGGCAATACCTATGACAATAGAGTATATTATAAAACCAAAACTTGGAAAATCCACTTACTTCATTATTAACACCGATCAAAGCTTGAGATAACCCAAAAGTGTTTTTGTTCTTAAGGAATTAGAAAGAAATTGCCAATGATTTTTATTTCTTTTTCATAGTTAGATTTTGTTTGAAATATCCTAAGATAGTTTTCATTATCTTTAAAAATATTTACTTACTAGAAATATAGTGTTCCTTTTATTTTTCAGAGATAACTGTTTCTTTCAGTGAATCGCCAATTGTTGTGGCCAACAACAACCCCCCTTCTTATTTAATATTAGTAATAATACTAATTAAGTGGGGACCCTTCGTTAGGAATCCACAAAATTAATTAGTATTTGTTTCCCTTTTCAAATAAAACTTTCAATCATAACTTAGGGAAATTCCTTAGAAAATCCTTAAGAAACACTTAAGTTTATGATAGATTACAATAAAATCTTTCTTTGAGCGAAATAGCGCATCCATCGCAAATGGTAGATATCTTTTGTAAAAACTGAATCTTTTAAACTGCGATTTTGCGATATTGCGATAACACGATCCCAAAAAGCCTATACAATAACATATTGGTCGCAAATCACATAGCGCAGAAAAAAGAAATGTTAAACGAATACTTTTTGCGCTATTTACAATTTTGCGCTTTTGCGCTATTTGCGATTTGCGCTTTTGCGCAATTTGCGATTTGCGCTTTTGCGCTATTTGAAAAATTACAATGGTTACGTTTTGAGGAAAATGCGATATTGCGATATTGCGATATTGCATAGCAAATCGCAGATCGCAACATCGCAAATCCTTAAAAGCTCGTTGTCCAATAAAAATCTTTTCATATATTAATATCCGTTATGTGCTTTAAATGATTGAATTAATGAATGGATTGTCAATTTTCAATAAAAGGGATTTTTTTTTTATTGAAAGGTTGTTTACGTTAGAATAATATATTTCATCCGCCGTTTGCATTTAAAACTACCTCATCACCCTTTTCACGTCATTACTCTACTTAACTTGTAAAACCGCAAGCGCGAAGGAGCAGAAGACTATACAAAGCATTTACAGAGCATTATGGGTAAGAAAGAGAAGATTTCATATTCTGAAAACAAAGAAATGGCTTCACTGTATGTGGATACTGCTTGCAATAAGGATGCCGGTATCACCACCTGGGAAGGAATGTATAATTTGCTCGAAGAGGAAAATCCCAGGGTGATGCAAGTTGCGGCTACTGCAGGCTCAAGTAATTCATCTGAGGCAACCCTTAAAGAACTGGCTTGTTCATTTCTGCATAGGATAGCGGCAAGACCAAGAATTCTTCCATATATGGACATGGTGAAATGGGTGCTGGACAGCACCGATATTTCAGACAGGCAATTTAGAACTCTAGATCAAGAGCTCATCGGGTCATTCACTACGGAAGATTTGAGGCTGATGTATCATTTTCCAGAACCTCAGATAACTTATAATAAACAATTTATGGAGGATTTTTCCAAAGAACATGCAAATTTGGCGGAATGCACAAAGGAATGGACCAAAGAGATGAATCATTGAAGAAAAACAAACATGGTATGTACAGTACTGGTTCACTTACCTTTCCATATTGTTTTGCTGATGCTATGTTATGCAGGCTTTTTGGAAAGCCTGACATAAACATGATCTTGCCTGAATGGCTCCTGTTAGCGCTCGAATCTACCTTAGGCTGAAATAAGGCAAAACTCAAGGCAACATCAAACCACGCTCAGCCTCGTAGCTAGCCCTATGAGGACAGGAGAGGGCTCTCTCCGGGTCTATCTCAGTGAAAGATGTCCAATAGGATCTGAGATGACCTAAATGCAAAACTGATAATGATTTCAGGCTAGTAAAGAAATAGGAAAGAGGTATTTTGATTTTTAGGCTGAGTTTCTGGGCTGTATGGGACAAAGAACAGCATGAGCAGAGAATTAAATCAAGGACACAAATTGTTTCGTGAGGCAAGATAGGAAATAGGTTTAGCATTCCAATTTGAAATTATATGGAGTGGCAAGACAGTTGAGATGGCTGAAAAGGGCATATATAATGAATCCTTCTCAGACAGAAGAAATTACACAGAAACATGAAAATCTTTCCCAAGGCAGAGCAGTTATCTGGATTCCACCTTTCTACTTAAAAGCATTCATTTGGAAATGATTATGGATGAAATGTAAACATAACAAGACACATATGAAAACAAAGAAGAAACATATGCCAAACATCATACCACAGGAATCTCATGAACCAGAGCTGTATCTTTTCATTAAATCTCTTTCAAACTGTACAGTGAAGCTCTCTGTTATTCCTCTACATGTTCCCAGAACTCTCCTCTCTACAAGTGATTTTTCAATACAATAAATAGACTCCTCTATGAGAAAACAAATTGACCAAAATAAGGGATTTGTTTTATCATCATTAAACAAACAAGACTAAAAAGCCAATCAGCTTTTCTGAGGATAGAATAGCACTCCATTTTCTACTCGAATATGTTGATGACCGATGAAGAGGTGGCATCTGTAGGTGTAAATTCCATAACTGAAGACAAACATAGGCAATCGAATCTTGTTCTCTGATGTGGCAGGTATTCTTCATTTAATTTTAGGCGTGTTTGACTTGGCATTTTACATTTGCTATTTTAAATAAAAACCAATTTTTAATAAAACTAGGTTTTTTACTTTTTATCTCCTTCTTTTTCACGATGCTCACGTGTAACTTCTTCAATAGCAGCTGAAAGTTTGAAAGTTGATCTTCTCTATCTTGGCGAGCTCTTTCATGAGAAGCCAAGGTGTCAATATGGGTTGTGCAGTTGTTGAAGATGCAAAAATAAGTTGCTGCATATTTCGTATTATGTTACACATATGATTAATACATTCGCACTTATCCTCTGACAGGGAGTTCTCAAGATCAGATTGAATCCATTTCAAGTCAGATTGCAGGCTACTAATTTGATGAACAATGTCAGGTGCTGACACGTACATAAGTGATGCTCCTTGATTATTTGCATGAATGTTTAAAAGGTCCCTTATTCGATGAAGCAATGTGTCACGGTCATCTACTGCTCCTTGTTCACATGGTTCGAATCCAGCTTGAATTAAAGATAAGCACCGCTCCATGCGTCCTGTTATTGCCTGCAAATAGAATTAAGACTGTTGCAAAGGAAATAATGGATGGTGCCAATGACAGTGCTATAGTTGTAGTGCGCTTCCTCTACATATCGCTCGAAATTTCCGATCTTTGTCAAAATCCTCAAAGACAGCCCCATTTGGAGCAAACAAATTGAGTTTGATTTAGAAAATTTCGATGAAGATTTAATGAATTTTGGGTTTAGAGATTTTGTGCAGCGCGCGCACTCCCAGTGCACCACGCCAGTGAAAAAATGCACTGTGGAGGAGCACTCAATGCGCCGTGTCGCACCTATGCGCCGCACTGTTCTCCAATGCGCCGCGCCAGGATTTCACATAGTCACGGCTTGAAAATTTGCAAGCTTTGCCTTCTCAAATCTGCAACCATGTCTTTCATCTTTGATGTCATCTGCTCACCACAATGTTGCTTCAGTTGTCATACAGCTTCAACAACAGTCCCCACATATGCAACCTGTTCTTGGACTCCATCTAGATCCTTTTTCCCTACAACATCTTCTGCCAGTTTAACTAGTGAAGTGCCTTCACTAATCATTACAAAGTCTTTAAAAGCATTTGCAATTGGTACCAAGCCATTAGATATTCTACAAAATAGCCTGCACATCCTTGAAAGATCCTCTTTACTATATTCCCTAATCAGTGCAAGGCAGCCTGAATGTTCATTTTCTAAAAGTCAAGTCTGGTAACGGGACAAGAGTTCAGTTTGTACAATCTCCAATAGCTTTTGTTGGCTGCTCAAGTGCAAATATTAGGCCACTCTGTCCTGACATTTCAAACATTCCTCCACCTTCAATAGATAATCTGTACTTGAATACTCTAAAATCCATGAAGCAGCCTTTTCAGCATACCGTTCTCTAACACTTGGCATTTGGCATTTGGCATGAACTCAATGTTGTTTTTTATTTGATTTTGCTTTGTCTCTTTATGTTGATGATGTTCTTTCTGTTTGTGCTTTTGCAGGGATAGGAGCTGCTAAAGCTGCTGCCATTGAAGAGTTGTACAACTTGAAACACTTTTACAAATTACATATTTACTACAAAAACACATTTGATGATTTCTTCTCAAAACAGGGTTTTGAAGAAGAATCAATCTCGCATTATCGACGATGAAATTCTTGAAATAAAAACTTACTGAACCTTCCTCTAGCCTGTAGACATTATTCGACATGTTTGAAGACCAACCTCTAGACCTTGACTCTGAAAATGACTATTTTGACCAAAGTAGCATTAATGACTGCAAATGATAGGAAATGAACTTTGGTGAAGTTGACTCTGGCAGAGGACTGACAAGACTGAGTCTAACATTGGCTCCAATGGGGATGGCAGCTGCCGCTTCTTGGAGGTACCAAGAACAGCAGATCTCTGGGAGAGCTAGACAGTGCCTCCATCCATTGGGCTATGGAGTCCATTATTGAAAGAAATCGACACAAGACTGATGACTTAATTTATTTGACTGGAACTTGATTAAAACTTGACTCAAACCGACTCGATGGCAAGACGAAATGACTTGAAAAAACTTGAATCTAACAAACTAACTCAAGACCTGAACTTAAAACTTAAAGCTTGCTGGCAGTAAATAACCGCCTGTGTTTCTTACAAGACAATATACCATCAAACTATATCATAATGCCAATGTAACCAATCAAGCAGATGCCTTCTTGATTGATTCCCCTGATCAAATTTGCTGGTCAACAATAAATACTGGTAACTGGGCATCAAAAAACATAATTGACCATGATCTCCTTCATCACTGAATACAACAATAATCACTTTCATTGCTGACTGCAACAAATCTGCCATTGGATCCTGAAAAACATGAATATTTACCTCCTGCTGAAGAAACAAGGTATCCTTTTCTGTTGATTCGGATCTTTCTTCAGAATGCACCTCAGTAGAAGTATGTTCCTGGTCTTCAAAACATTCTGAATAAATAGATGGGCAGCTCTCCTCGAAAAACATTTCAAAGCATGAAACATATGAAGAAGAATCTGAAAGGAAATCCTGAATGTTCTGATCTTCTGTATATTGTAAGTCATCTTCATATGATATAACAGCCAGATTCTCATTACATTCATCAATCATAAGAAAAGAAACTTCAGATGATCCTTGAAGCACAAAAATGACATTTCTATCATCTACTAAATATTCGTCCAAAGGAACTTCTTCACTTACTTGAATGAAGGTCTCATCTTGTTTTGCATAAACTGACCGAATTACCTCTTTATGAAGGCTTTGTTCTGATGACATGAGAACAGTTTGATCCATCACTGTGTCTTCTGCATGCCAAAATATTTCAACAGTAGAGTTCTCCTTTATGGGATTCAACAGGTATTCTCGGTCATCACAATCTGTCTCTAGATCTGAAACAGTTGACTTGACATTATCACATTCTGAAATTGAAACTTGACTTCCCTGCATGTTGTCTTCTTCTATGGGCAGATCTGAAACAAAAATTTCTCTTTCATCACTTTTAGCCATATAGACATCTTCAACCTGCTGATCTATAAAGCTGCTTACAAGACTTTCATCCTTTTCAGAAGAGGAAGAAGTTCCACCATCACCTTCTTGACCATGTGTACACTGCAGATATGCGTTAACTTGAGCTGGAACGTGACCGTTCAAGAGTTGATCTATCTCGTCTTCAGATAGAGGAGATAATACCTTTTGTTTTCTTTTTCTCAAACAGTGATTGTCTTCATTGATTTCAAGTGAAGGAGTATACAGATTTTCCTCATACTGCTGATCCATTTCATGTAATTCCCGTTGACTATCAAGATGCAAAATTCCTTCATCTTCCACCACACTAAAATCTTGATCCTGCTGCAAATTTTCATGATCGTCTTTATGCTGCTGAAATGGATTTTCATACAGGGATTCCATGATCTCATCATCCATGAAATTATCATCTTCATAATATTTCTCTAGGCTTTCAATAAAAGTAGAAGCATGTTTGCAACAATCATGAACTAAATTTAATGATGGATAATATGTTTGATATCTTTCATTGAATAGGGCATGAAAATCCTTTAAACAGTAAATACAGGCCAGCGGAAAATTTTCATACCAAGATTGGACTTCACCTTCTAGAGTGGTCAGGAATATCTTCATCAAGCAATCTTCAGGAAAATCCACCCTCAACTTGCGAATATGCATGTGAAATCTAACCAGATGTAAAGCAGCATCCTTCTTACCATCATCATTAAACGTAGGTAGATTCCTTGACCAATCTACCTTGGGCATCTTATTCGGAAAACCAGGGATGTGATCTCGGCTCATGGGAGCGTATCTTCTTGCAATCCAGTCCATCTTGACAATCTTAAAGCTACTGATCTCCCTGCAGTGAAGTCACCATGAAGGATTGATTGTCTGGATTTTTCAGTGAAATCGCTAGGTGAATGATTTCAGCCTTGCTATGTCTCTGATTACTGTTCACCATCAACATCAGATCTGAACTTTGTCATCCTTTACCGGGGAGGACTTCCCCAGTATGGTCGCCACTATTTTAGCGCTCGAATATACCTTAGGCTGAAATAAGGCAAAACTCAAGGCAACATCAAACCACGCTCAGCCTCGTAGCTAGCCCTACGAGGACAGGAGAGGGCTCTCTCCGGGTCTATCTCAGTGAAAGATGTCCAATAGGATCTGAGATGACCTAAATGCAAAACTGATAATGATTTCAGGCTAGTAAAGAAATAGGAAAGAGGTATTTTGATTTTTAGGCTGAGTTTCTGGGCTGTATGGGACAAAGAACAACATGAGCAGAGAATTAAATCAAGGACACAGATTGTTTCGTGAGGCAAGATAGGCAATAGGTTTAGCATTCCAATTTGAAATTATATGGAGTGGCAAGATAGTTGATATGGCTGAAAAGGGCATATATAATGAATCCTTCTCAGACAGAAGAAATTACACAGAAACATGAAAAGGTTTCCCAAGGCAGAGAAGTTATCTGGATTCCACCTTTCTACTTAAAAGCATTCATTTGGAAATGATTATGGATGAAATGTAAACATAACAAGACACATATGAAAAAAAAGAAGAAACATATGCCAAACATCATACCACAGGAATCTCATGAACCAGAGCTGTATCTTTTCGTTAAATCTCTGTCAAACTGTACAGTGAAGCTCTCTGTTATTCCTCTACACGTTCCCAGAAATCTCCTCTCTACAAGTGATTTTTCAATACAATAAATAGGCTCCTCTATGAGAAAACAAATCGACCAAAATAAGGGATTTGTTTTATCATCATTAAACAAACAAGACTAAAAAGCCAATCAGCTTTTCTGAAGATAGAATAACGCTCCATTTTCTACTCGAATCTGTTGATGACAGATGAAGAGGTGGCATCTGTAGGTGTAAATCCCATTACTGAAGACAAACATAGGCAATCGAATCTTGTTCTCTGCTGTGGCAGGTATTCTTCATTTAATTTTAGGCGTGTTTGACTTGGCATTTTACATTTGCTATTTTAAATAAAAACCAATTTTTAATAAAACTAGCTTTTTTACTTTTTATCTCCTGCTTTTTCACGATGCTCATGTGTAACTTCTTCAATAGCAGCTGAAAGTTTGAAATTTGATCTTCTCTATCTCGGCAAGATCTTTCATGAGAAGCCAAGGTGTCAATATGGGTTGTGTAGTTGTTGAAGTTGCAAAAATAAGTTGTTGCATCTTTCGTATTATGTTACACATATGATTAATACATTCGCGCTTATCCTCTGAGAGGGAGTTCTCAAGATCAGATTGAAGCCATTTCAAGTCAGATTGCAGGCTACTAATTTGCTGAACAATGCCAGGTGCTGACACGTACATAAGTGATGCTCCTTGATTATTTTCATGAATTTTTAAAAGGTCCCTTATTCGATGAAGCAATGTGTCACGGTCATCTACTGCTCCTTGTTCATGTGGTTCGAATCTAGCTTGAATTAAAGATAAGCACCGCTCCACGCGTCCTGTTATTGCCTGCAAATAGAATTAAGACTGTTGCAAAGGAAATAATGGACGGTGCCAATGACAGTGCTATAGTTGTAGTGCGCTTCCTCTACATATCACTCGAAATTTCCGATCTTTTTCAAAATCCTCAAAGACAACCCCATTTGGAGCAAACAAATTGAGTTTGATTTAGAAAATTTCGATGAAGATTTAATGAATTTTGGGTTTAGAGGTTCTGTGCGCCGCGCCTGGTGAGTGCACCGCGCCAATGCAAAAATGCACTGTGGAGGAGCGCCCAATATGCCGCATCGCACCTATGCGCCACGCTGTTCTCCAATGCGCCGCGCCAGGATTTCACACAGTCACGGCTTGAAAATTTGCAAGCTTTGCCTTCTCAAATCTGCAACCATGTCTTTCATCTTTGATGTCATCTTCTCACCACAATGCTGCTTCAGTTTTCATAGAGCTTCAACAACAGTCCCCACATATGCAACCTGTTCTTGGACTCCATCTAGATCCTTTTTCCCTACAACATCTTCTGCCATTTTAACCAGTGAAGTTCCTTCACTAATCATTACAAAGTCTTTAAAATCATTTGCAATTGGTACCAAGCCATTAGATATTCTGCAAAATAGCCTGCACATCCTTGAAAGATCCTCTTTCCTATATTCCCTAATCAGTGCAAGGCAGCCTGAATGTTCATTTTCTAAAATTCGAGTCTAGTAACGGGACAGGAGTTCAGTTTGTACAATCTCCAATAGCTTTTGTTGGCTGCTCGAGTGAAAATATTGGGCCACTCTGTCCTCACATTTCAAACATTCCTCCACCTTCAATAGATAATCTGTACCTGAATACTCTAAAATCCATGAAGCAGCCTTTTCAGCATACCGTTCTCTAACACTTGACATTTGGCATTTGGCATGAACTCAATGTTGTTTTTTATTTGATTTTGCTTTGTCTCTTTGTGTTGATGATGTTCTTTCTGTTTGTGCTTTTGCAGGGATAGGAGCTGCTAAAGCTGCTGCCATTGAAGAGCTGTACAACTTGAAACACTTTGACAAATTACATATTTATTACAAAAACACATTGGATGATTTCTTCTTTAAAACAGGGTTTTGAAGAAGAATCAATCTCGCATTATTGACGATGACATTCCTGAAATAAAAACTTACTAAACCTTCCTCTAGCCTGTAGGCATTATTCGACATGTTTGAAGACCAACCACTAGACCTTGACTCTGAAAATGACTATTTTGACCAAAGTAGCATTAATGACTGCAAATGTGGGAAATGAACTTCAGTGGGTCATGCACCCAGCGGGCCCGTATGGCTTGGAATCTGCTGACTCCTTTGTTGAATGCTGCTGTTAACGCTACAATTGTAGACTGGGCCGAAATCTTGTCTGAT
>JAXQQM020060956.1:0-46614 GCA_034641835.2 Pinus albicaulis | reverse complement strand
AGGAGTCGGGAGAAGTCTCTTTAATTGATCGATCAATGGACGAATCTGCCACTGCGCAGGGGAGTCTAGAAGACTGTGGAAGTTATGGCCAAGGAGAAGCTATGGATGGGCTTGCTGTTATTGCCCTTGTTTTATGATGAGCTATGTAGGGGACGCAGGGTGTCCTTCCTTCTGGAGGCCCAGAACTCTGGGCGAATTTTCAATTATTAACTGAGAGAAGTCAATTTTACAATCATCACAGTATGAGTATGAGACCAAATATTTCACACAGAGGCTAGATCATTTCAGCTTCAAGAATCATAAGAATTCATCGTTCCAGCAGCGTTATCTAATAAATGACAAGTACTGGCTAGGGGCAGAACGTAAGAGAAGCTAAAAGACGGATAACACCACGCTCACCAAGTTGCCAGCTAAAAGACAGATCGTATAGCTTTGACCGTAATTTCACGGCTAACCTCGGGCCCTCTGAGATCTGGTATTAAGATCTAGTATTTATTTGGCAGATCCTCCCAACAATGGGGTCCTTTTCGCGATTACAAAGATGCTGAAAAGAAAGAATTCGGCCGACCGACGTGACGGATTTGCAACTTAGGAGCATGTACAGAGAATTACAGGAAACGCTGGAACATATTCAATAAAATCTTCAAGCTGCTTTCTTAGCGATGGTGGTGTTAATATGATGTGAATCGCATAGGAAGCTATTACAACATTTATATGATATATATAACAGAAAAGATTTTGTGGGGATATAGAAACTCTACAGCGGAACGCACCAAACACCAAGCTGGAACGCTGCTCACTGCACGAAATACCATAGCCTGCCCACCAGTAATAAAATGCAGATTCCCTGCCCTCACACAAGAAATCACACGCAAGAGCTATTTTATCACACACAAGAAAGAGATCACCTGTGCTTTCTGTCAACGCCGCCTTCACCCTGCAGCAACAGCGAAGTCCGACTCGTGGCTCACAACACTGCCTTCACCAGCTCGTCCGCACCAACAATCACACCACTCGAAGACTGCCTTCACGGCCTTGAAAACGCCTTCACGGCAATACGATCTGCCTCACGCAGTCACCAGAGAACGCAGCTCTTCCTGAGCTCTGATACCATGTTAAGAAATGCAGAAGACAGAAGTTTAGACAAACACACGAGAGCTCACAGGTGCAGATCACCAGGAGCTCCCACCAGCAAATGCATTCGCTTGGAGTTCTTCATTAAGCATCAATAATTAAATAGATACATAGGCAAAACAGATTCCTAATTAATAGGAACTGAATGTCAAATAAAGAGAAAATCATAACTACGTAACCTATTCTCCATTAATTTCTAACATTGGTGAGATAGTTTGAAAGCCGGTATAGATTTAACTCCAAGCTTATATGTCCTCTATCATGCAATATAAAAACTCCAAGTCTCAATAACACTTAAACAGAAAATATCCAATATTAGAATGCTCCCCTCTCGATCCTCTGCATGAATTCAATATTCTTCTGATCTTTTATCATTAAAACGTAAAACATTATAAGACAAAAAACTTTAACAATTCTCCGCCGGACTTGAAAATTCATGAACCGAATTGCAATGGTTGATTTCGCGTTACAATTCCTCCCCACTGACATAATCAATTGGACGCACGATCAATTATTAAAACCAGTCTGAGGTTTCTTGGTATGGTGATTTTGTGTGCGCGATGATTTATATAATCCATCCTATAAACTCATTTTGGGTCCAAAATGGACCTACTAACATGAACGGGTTTTGTAACCCTAAAACAAAATCAAATCCGCCTTAATATCTCTTTCGGGTCCGGCTTTATTCATTTTATTGAAAGTTTTGTTTTTGTTTTTCATTTTTTTTTCATTGCATTATCGTATTTGATTTCTGGTTGGTGGTTGAGAGGTAGCTTTTTAATTGGGAAATTTTATTTATGTTAACATTTTTGTTGGTAGGTGTAGGATAAGAATATTTTATTAGTGCAATGATATATAAATTAAACTACTAAAAAATATTTATATGGTTAATTTATAATAAAAATTAAAGAGATTTATTTTATTATATATTTAAAGTTGTTAAAATAAATAAAATTATAATTTTATTTAACGTTATTATTATATTTTTGGGGCGAAAATTAATATTTTAGTTAAACATACATATTAAAAAAAAATATGTAACAAGTTTTTTTAATAAATCATAATTAGTTTCATATGACATTTGTTAATATGATTTTTTTTAATTAATGAATTTAATTAAAAAGGAAAAAATATGTAAATTTTTGCATTTTATTACTCTATACTATACAAATATTCTAAAATATTTTTATAAGTATATTTATTTATTTATTTTTATAATTTAAAAATTAATATTTTAAAATGTATAGTTTTTTTATAATTAATTATAATATATAAGAAACCTAAAGCAAATATTGGTCCCTTACTCCCCTAGGTCAAATAAATGTAGATTCAACGTTTTTTATATTTTATTATATGGATTATTTCTTTTCTATTTCTGACATATTTATAGAATGTTTTATAATTGTTTTTATTGTCGTCTCTTTTTTCATTGAGTATAATCATTCTTTTAATGTATTAATTAAATGAATACATTCATGAGATGCAATATAGTAATATATGAAAAATTTCTTACACGTTTTTTGTGTTGTTTAATTTACTTCCTTTTTTTAGTCGTTATTGTTCTTTTGTTTACAATAAACCATTCAGACATATACAGCGAGTTATATTAGCCAATCATTAAATTCAAGATTGAAGTCCATATCCCTATTACATGAAACTAAAAATATTTATCAATGTGGTTTGCTAAATATATTGTGGTTTGGTTCAATGACAAGATATTTATATTTGTTAATAATATTAGACTAAAATTAACATATGCATTGACATTAATTTAAATACAAATATTGAATTACTAATATATTAATATTTCATTTTAAACATTGAGTTTAAAATTTTGTGCTTTCTTGTTGATTATTGTAATAGGGGTCATATCAGTCATTTATTTTGATCACTCATTTAATGTGTGCAGTATGTATTTCTAATGAGTTTTATGTTATTTGTAATGAGGTTTATAGCATGACGTTTTTAAGATTAAGTTTTTTAAAAATGCAGGTATGGATAATAATGATGGCATCTATTATAATCAAGCGGTGGCAAATATTTCTAGACTCATCAGTTTTGTTTCTTACATTTGAAACAAGCTCGATAGAAAACATGGCTTCCATCCTGCTTCTATTGATGAGCATCTTCGTGTGCTAGATGAAATGAAAATGAATGTAAAATACTTGTTGCATGTGCACATGAGGGAGGCTGAGAGAAAAACAAGAAGGGATTGGTTGGAAAGCGTTAAGTATCGTGACCATTATCCTGTTGATTTGAATTGGTGTTCCTTTTGTGGCCGGTCTGGTTGTGTTCTTGAAGAGGCTATTTGATAAATGACCTTTGATGGAGAGTTTTGAGTCCATTTTTGTGGTGGGATTTCTTTATGTAAAGACAACAAAAAACATATGTTAATTTTAGTGTTTTTTTTTTTTGTTTCACTGATGGCAGAATTGAGTATCATTTTAGTTTATTTATTTATTCGGTTTATAATATTAACAACTAGTAAGGTTGATTGATCACTTGCGGTTTATCATAATAATATTCATGTGACTTTAAAATTCCTCTCTATTTAAAATATTGGGTCGTATTCTTTATTAAGCTATTGTGTTTTTAATATTGTTCCCTTGGCCTTAATGGTCCCTTGGGTTATTAATATTTTTCCCTTGGATTCACCAATTCCTTTGGTTTATAATATTAAACCCTTGGTTTTATTAGTTCTTTTGGTTTATAATATCAATAATCCCTTGGGTTAATTATTTGTGTTTATTAATTTCTTCAACTTGAGAATTTTTTAGTATTTTTTTTTTTTTTTTATCCTTCAACTTTATTAATCACTTGAGTTTATTAATAATATTTGTTTCTAATACTACTTTGTTGAGTTTATAATATTGGTAATCCCTTCTGTTTATTGATGTTCAATTTTTATAATATTAATGGTCCCTTTGCTTTATTGATGTTTTATGATTATACTATTAATATTTCACTGTATTTGTTGATCAATTCGGTTTATAACATTGATTCCTTGATTTTTTGGATTCTTTCGATTTGTAATAATATTCCCTTCACATTATTAAATTCAGATATTGGGGTTTTAATATTAGTCCTCGAGTTTAATACTAATGCATTGTCCAATTTCACATTATGAAAAAGACTCACTCAACTTAATATAAACAGAAGGGACTATTGATATAACTTATGTTTTTAATAATTTTCCCTTGGGTTCACCAATTCCTTTGGTTTATAATATTAAACCCTTGGGTTTATTATATATTTTTGTTTATATTATTAATAGTCCCTCCACTTTATTAATCTCTTCATTTTAATATATTAAATACTATCGTTTATTAAATTCTTAGGTTTTGTGTTTAAAGTATGTGAATTTCAATGTTATTTTTTTTTTGTTTGATATTAGAATGTTTTATAATTGTTTTTATTGTCGTCTCCTTTTTCATTTAGTATAATAATTTTTTCATGTATTAATTAAATGAATACATTCATGAGATGCAATATAGAAATATATGAGAAATTTCTTACAACATTTTTCGTGTTGTTCAAAGTACCTCCTTTTTTTAGTCACTATTGTTCTTTTGTTTGCAATAAACCATTCAGACGTATACAACCAGTTATATTAGCCATTCAATAAGAATCAAGATTGAAGTCCATATCCCTATTACATGAAACTAAAAATATTTATCAATGTGGTTTGCTAAATATGTTGTGGTTTGGTTCAATGACAAGATATTTATATTTGATTCTAATATTCGACTAAAATTAATATATACATTGACATTAATTTAAATACAAATATTGAATTAATAACATTATTAATATTTCATTTTAAACATTGAGTTTAAAATTTTTTTCTCTTCGCCTTATTGGTCCCTTGGGTTATTAATATTTTTCCCTTGGGTTCACCAGTTCCTTTGTTTTCTAATATTATACCCTTGGGTTATTACTTCTTTTGGTTTATAATACTTTGCTAATCACTTAAGTTTGTTAATAATTTTTATTTCTATTACTAATTTGTTGGGTAATGTTTTTCCCTTGGTTCACCAATTCCTTTAGTTTATAATGTTAAACCCTTGGGTTTGTTAGTTCTTTTGGTTTATAATATGAATAATCAATCAATGTCATCCCTAATCAAACAGTCACATTCTCACAAATATTGTCTCAATATGAAAATCACCCATGGCCAACCATGGTCATAGTTGGTCCAATGTCGCACTGTGACAACAATTGTCTCAATGTTTAAATCAAGCATGGTAAACCATGTTTATTCCCCTCCGTTTATAATATTAACAATCATGTGGATTTACTAAAAAAAAAAAAAATTTATAGGTATCCCTTGGCTTTCTTGATCTCTTATGTTTTTAATATTTTTCCCTTGAGTTCCCCAATTCCTTTGGTTTATAATATTAAACCCTTGGGTTTATTAGTTCTTTTGGTTTATAATATTAATAATCCCTTCTGTTTATTAATTAGTTGCTTTTAAAATATTGGTTCTTATGGTTTTTTATTTTCTTAGGATTTTTAATTTAAAATATTTATTCTTAGGGTTTGTTACGCTCTTCTATTTTTAATATTGATCTCTTGGCCTTATTGATAACTTATGTTTTTAATCATTTTCCCTTGGATTCACCAATTTCTTTGGTTTATAATATTAAACCCTCGGGTTTATTAGTTCTTTTGGTTTATAATATGAATAATCGATCAATTTGATCCATGATCAAATGTCACATTCTGACAAATATTGTCTCAGTATGAAAATGACCCATGGCCAACCATGGTCATGGTCCAACGTCGCATTGTGACAACATTTGTCTCAATGTTTAAATCAATTCCCTTGGATTCACCAATTCCTTTGGTTTATAATATTAAACCCTTGGGTTTATTAGTTCTTTTGGTTTATAATATGAATAATCGATCAATGTCATCCATGATAAAATGTCACATTCTGACAAATCTTGTCTCAATATGAAAATCACCCATGGCCAACGATGGTCATAGTTGGTCCAACGTCGCATTGTGACAACAATTGTCTCAATGTTTAAATCAATTCCCTTGGGTTCAGAAATTCCTTTGGTTTATAATATTAAACCCTTGGGTTTATTAGTTCTTTTGATTTATAATATGAATAATCGATCAATGTCATCCATGTTCAAATGTCACATTCTAACAAATATTGTCTCAACATGAAAATCACCTGTGGCCAACCATGGTCATAGTTGGTCCAACATAGCTTTGTGACAACAATTGTCTCAATGTTTAAATCAATTCCATTAGGTTCACCAATTCCTTTGGTTTATAATATTAAACCCTTGGTTTTATTAGTTCTTTTGGTTTATAATATGAATAATCGATCAATTTCATCCATGATCAAATGTCACATTCTGAAAAATATTGTCTCTATATGAAAATCACCCATGGCCAACCATGGTCATAGTTGGTCCAACGTCGCATTGTGACAACAATTGTCTCAATGTTTAAATCAATTCCCCTGGGTTCACCAATTCCTTTGGTTTATAATATTAAACCCTTGGGTTTATTAGTTCTTTTGGTTTATAATATGAATAATCGATCAATGTCATCCATGATCAAATGTCACATTCTGACAAATATTGTTTCAATATGAAAATCACCCATGGCCAACCATGGTCATAGTTGGTCCAACGTCGCATTGTGACAACAATTGTCTCAATGTTTAAATCAATTCCCTTAGGTTCACCAATTCCTTTGGTTTATAATTTGTTGGGTAATGGTTTTCCCTTGGGTTCACCAATTCCTTTGGTTTATAATATTAAACCCTTGGGTTTATTAGTTCTTTTGGTTTATAATATGAATAATCGATCAATGTCATCCATGATCAAATGTCACATTCTGACAAATACTGTCTCAATATGAAAATCACCCATGGCCAACCATGATCATAGTTAGTCCAACATCGCATTGTGACAACAATTGTCTCAGTGTTTAAATCAATTCCCTTGGGTTCACCAATTCCTTTGGTTTATAATATTAAACCCTTGGGTTTATTATTTCTTCAATGTCATCCATGATCAAATGTCACATTCTAAGAAATATTGTCTCAATATGAAAATCACCCATGGCCAACCATGGTCATAGTTGGTCCAACGTCGCATTGTGACAACAATTGTCTCAATGTTTAAATCAATTCCCTTGGGTTCACCAATTCCTTTGGTTTATAATATTAAACCCTTGGGTTTATTAATTCTTTTGGTTTATAATATTACGAACCCTTGGATTAATTATTAGTGTTTATTAATTTCTTCAACTTGACTATTTTTTATTAATTTTATTGATTCTTTGCCTTATTGGTCTCTTAGATTATTAATATTTTTCCCTTGAGTTTACCAATTCCTTTGGTTTATAATATTAAACCCTTGGGTTTATTAGTTCTTTTGGTTTATAAAATGAATAATCGATCAATGTCATCCATGATCAAATGTCACATTCTGACAAATATTGTCTCAATATGAAAATCACCCATGGCCAACCATGGTCATAGTTGGTCCAACGTCGCATTGTGACAACAATTATCTCAATGTTTAAATCAATTCCCTTGGGTTCACCAATTCCTTTGGTTTATAATTTATGGGGTAATGGTTTTCTCTTGAGTTCACTAATTCCTTTGGTTTATAATATTAAACCCTTGGATTTATTAGTTCTTTTGGTTTATAATATGAATAATCGATCAATGTCATCCATGATCAAATGTCACATTCTGACAAATATTGTCTCAATATGAAAAACACCCATGGCCAACCATGGTCATAGTTGGTCCAACGTCGCATTGTGACAACAATTGTCTCAATGTTTAAATCAATTTTCTTGGGTTCACCAATTCCTTTGGTTTATAATTTTTCGGGTAATGGTTTTCGCTAAGGTTCACCAATTCCTTTGGTTCATAATATTAAACCCTTGGGTTTTATTAATCTCTATTGTTTTTAATATTGCTCTTAGCCTTATTGATCCCTTAGGTTTTAATATTTATCCCTTGGGTTCACTGATTCCTTTGGTTTATAATATTAAACCCTTGGGTTTATTAGTTCTTTTGGTTTATAATGTTAATCACACATTGGGTTTATTACTCTCTTGAGTTTAAAATATTAATTCTTAGGCTTTATTAATTTCTTAGATTTTTCAGTTTAAAATATTAATTCTTAGGGTTTATTAATCTCTATTGTTTTTAATATTCATCCGTTAGGTTTATAATATTTATCCCTTTGGTTCACTGATTCATTTGGTTTATAATATTAAACACTTGGATCTATTAGTTCTTTTGGTTTATAATGTTAATAATCCTGTTGGTTTATTAATATTTTATGTTTAAAATATTGATTCTTATGGTTTATTAATTTATTAGGTTGTTTAGTTTAAAATATCAATTATTAAGGTTTATTAATATCTTGTGTTTTTAATATTGGGTTCACCAATTCCTTTGGTTTATAATATTTAAACCTTCGGTTTATGATGACATTGGGTTTGTATTATTAATTATCCCTTGGGTTTATTAATATCTTCAGTTTAAAATATTAATTGTTAAGGTTTATTAAACTCTTAGGTTTTTTTATTTTAAATATTGTTTCATATGCTTTATTAATCATTTGAGTTTAACATATTAATTCTTAAAGTTTATTACTTTTTTATATTTTTTCGTTTAATATTATTAATATATTAATAAATATTATTAATATATATTAGTAATAAATATTATAATATTATTAATATATCAATAAATATTAATATTATTTATTTTATTATTAATATATATTATTAATATACAAATTCTAAATCTATTTTATACACGTCTATCCATATATATCAACCACATTAGTAAATATAATGTGGTTGTGCTAATCTATTTACTTTGGAGTATCTCATCGATCTGTTTACCTGGGTCATCTTTGTAGATTATAGGTTCTCGACATCTAACTGGTGGCATGAAGCAATGTCAATGGTAAGCAAAATGCATGTCTACATGGATTGATAAAATTCGCACCTGCAGCAAACATACCTAGAATGACCGAATGTTTTCTCTCTCTCTGAGAAAAGAAGAATCGGTACTTTCTTTACCTTACCCAATTGAATGAATGCGGTAAAATGATGTACAAACATCCATTGGCATGTGTATTACTGTCTTGCATGTCGTTTCACTTCTCCAGATTCACTGCAGACCATTTAAATACGGTGATAGAAATATTTGACAAACTCCCCATCTGCTATGGATTTAAACAGAGAAAAGTGAGAAAAACAGAAGACAGATTCAGAAATCGAAGCTTCTCGTCCTATCTTCACCTGTTGCAAAATTTTTAAGCAGGTTAAAACCAGTAAGCAAAAACTGCCAATGAAAATAAAAGCACTTTCTCTAAAGTGAAATCCCTTGTGAGTTTTCCACGGCTTCGCTGTAATAAAGTGAATAAAACTTGTTGAAAATCTAGGACTATGCATAGCCATTATCTACCTGCAGCTTTTCACTATAAAATTTTATTAATAAAAATTATATATAGAGAAACAAAAGCATACCTGCTCATCCACTTCAATGGATCAAGAATTTCATCTCTATAGATTTTTATGCTCTACATAGCAGCAACAAAATAAAATCGCCCAGGGAAACTATGCAAACAGAAAAGCACTATTTACAATCAAAACGGAAAAACACAACGAAAATAAATCACTGTAAAACCCAAAATGCAACAGAGGAAATACACTTGTACAGGAAACAAGGCAGGAAAATGCAATGTAGAGGATAGAAGAAGATGATGAGATGAAAGCGAGAACGTGCTGTGTGTGAGATTGTCCTATATAATCTCTGTTAGCTTTTTGGGAGGGAAGTGGGCATGGCATCAGCATCCAATTTTCAGCTTGATCACTTTGCGTTCCATGAAAAATTTGAGATCCGAGAAGGAAAACAAATTGAGTTTCTATGCTTTTGTAATTATTGCAGAAATATGGTTTTTATTTTTCATAACCTCTGTAATCAAGCTTTGTTTAGTTTTAACATATAACATATATTTCATGATTAGAAACTCTTAACGCATGAAAAAATAACCAAGTTTGAATGCCTTTGCTTTTGTAAATATTGCACAGACATGGGTTTTTATTTGTACACTGTGTGACCTCTGTCAAACCTTGTTTGATGTTAATATATATTTCATAACCGGCTTGGAGGAGAAAAATGAAAAAAAAAAAAAAAATAGAAGCTGGTAGTGGGATATTTAGCCAACCAAGTCAAGGAAGAAGGGAATGGTTTTTTTTTTTTTTTAAATATATGTATTTATTATGGAAATGGTTAAGAACATGTGTTTTCTAATAGTTAAGAGTATGTGAGCCTAATAGTTAAGAGGTCACAGGTTCAAAACCAGAGAGGTTAGAGTATATATGCCTTCATAAACTTAACAGTCAAATCTAATTCAATTATAATATATTATATAGATATTTTTTAGAGTGTATTGGTATCTTATTTTGTGAATTTGATTTAGTAATAAGCATAGACTATTTTGATAAATTAATTTTAAATAAATAATGGGTAAAATTAGTTCACTATTCAGAGTTTCTAATCAATATTGGTAATTAGTTCACTTTGTTCTAAATCAGCTAATAGTCTTTATCATTGTATGTGGCAATCACTGTAGCATAATAACATATTGATCTTACAAGATGTAAATAGATTTAAAGTTCATGCTTAGTTGGCTTTGTCTTAAGTTAACTATTAGTCTTTTTCATTGTATATAGCAATTAAGCTGGCATAATAATTTTAGTATATTGATCTTACATGATGTAAATATAAATTAAACAAACCATTCAAAGATATTATACATAGCTGGGTTTTCTGAAAATTATATAGCCAACTTCAGCGAAAATAAATATAAAAATGACCCACATAAACCACGAAATACATATCTGGGTCGAAATACATATCTGGGTTTTCTGAAAATTATACATACCTAGCTAACTTCAGCCAAAATGAATATAAAAATAGCTCACATAACTTCAGCCAAAATGAGTATAAAGATAGGTCACATAAACCACGAAATACATACTTAGATTTTCTGAAAATTATACATATCTAGCCAACTTCAACCAAAATGAATATTAAAATAGCTCACATAAACCAGAAACCTGGAAAATGTCCTGATCTCAAACCCTCTGCTCATGATTAGCTCACATAAACCACAAACCTGGAAGATGTCGTGATCTCAAACCCTCTGCTCATGATCTCAAACCCTCTGCTCACTTTTACTGGCAAAATAAGTACAAAGGGCCCTCGTGTCCTCTTTTCCCTGGAAGATGCCAAACGAAGAATTTTTCCACATTTTTCCTGCAATTCGATTGCACAAACCAGTAAGTATTCTTTGTTCTTTCTCCAACCATTCAACTGTAAAACAACATTTGTGAAAAGGAAAAATAGATATATAATCATCAAACCTGAGCTCTGTCATCTTCATTCCTTCGTGGCGAGTCCCATTTTTCCCTTTTTCAGCTGTTTTGAATAATTAAACTAATAAGAAAGCTGTGTCATCTTCATTCCCTCGTGAGGACCCCATCTTTCCAATTTCACCTGCTTTGAATAATTAAACAATAAGAAAACGAATGCCAAAAGAAATTGAAAAGCGACATAGGGTCAATATCAACCATTGGACAACTATCGCGGCCCTATGCAAAAAATCTAAACCCTCTAAAATAATAAATAAAAACGCTTTAACCTCTCATGGCGTATCAAGAACACGGGTAAGCAACTATTACGGCTGTATGCACAATAAAACAAAAATGTCATGGCGAAAAATGCAGACATACAGGGCACTATTGAACAAATTAATAAGTTAAAGTAAGTTAAACTAACTTTCACCTTTTACAGGGTTACCAGTTTGTTTATTTGAGGCATTTTTCATCTTCCAAGGATTGGATGGAGAGGTTTGATCCTTAACTGGAGGCATTATCACCTCCCTGTTTACCTGGGCCATATTCATCTAGAATAGGTTCTGTACATCCAACTGGTTGCATTGAGCACAATCAATTCTAAGTGAGAAATGAATGAAATAATTATCTTCCAGAATGATGTAAACTTTGATTATTATTTTATAAAATCAGAGCTCAATTTTTTTTATGTGGAAAAATAAAAACACTAAACTAACAAATGATCGAATTGATAGAATTTGTACCCGCAGGGAGGATACCGAGAATGAGATCAGAAAGCTTTCCTCTCTTTGAGAAAAGAAGAATGCAACAAATGTACAAACATCCTTTGGCACGTGTATTAATGTTCTGCCAGTTGTTTCACCTGCACACATTTACTGCAAACCTTTTAAATACCGTGCTGGAAATTCCAGATTTGAAAAAACAAGAAAACAGAAGACAGATTCAGAAATCGAACCTTCCCGTCCTAGATTCTCCTCCATGGCTAACGCTTTTCTTCCCCATTTACTGCAAACCTTTTAAATACCGTGCTGGAAAGATTTGACAAAACAAGTAAGAAAACAGAAGACAGATTCAGAAATCGAAACTTCCCGTCCTAGATTCTCCTCCATGGCAAACGCTTTTCTTCCCCGTTGCAAAATTATTAAGCAGGTTAAAACCAGTGGGCAAAAACCGCTATTGAAAATAAAAGCACTATCTCTACGGTGAAACCCTTTGCTCAAAACGGGAAAAGACAACGAAAATGATTTTCTCGTAAAACCCAAAATGCATGGCCATGCAACAGAAGAAATTAACTTGGAGAAAAAACAAGACAAGCAAATGCAATGGCGACGAGAGAAGAAGATGAAGCGATGAAAATGAGAACGTGTGAGAGATTGTCTTAATCTCTGTTAGCTTTTTCGGAGGGGAGTGGGCATGGCTTCAACATCCCACTTTCATGCCAACCTCTGTCCGGTTTTGTTATATTTTATCCTATAACATATATTTCATTATTTAAAACCCTTCACGCGTGAAAAAGAAAAAACCAACTTTGAATGCCTCTCCTTTTGTAAATATTGCACAAACATGGTTTTTATTTTGTGACGTCTGTCCGGCCTTGTTTGATGTTAATATGTTTTTCATAACATGTTCGCCAGTGAAAAAACCAAAACGAAAACCAAAATAGATGTAGCGGTGGGATATTTAGTGAAACGAAAACCAAAATAGATGTAGCGGTGGGATATTTAGTGAACGGGCTTGACAAGGGTGTTTTTTTTTTTTTTTTTTCAAATTAATTAATTATATATATATATAATCTTATTATTATGGAAATGACTTGGTTTTATTTAAGTTTTTATATTTTATTTTATGGAAATGACTTGGTTTTATTTAAGTTTTTATATTTTATTTTATTTTGGATCTAAAGTTTGAATAATTTAGATTTATTATTAAAATGTATGTTTACTTTTTTATTTATTTATATTCATTTTAAAAAAAAATTATAAATTGAGATGGAGTGTCATTATTAAAATAAATTTATAAATTGAGATAGAGTGTTTTTTATATAGTGAAATTGCATTGAAAATTTACGAAAGGAGAAACAATTAATTAAAAATAAATGATAGTTAATAGATTCTTTAATTATATTACATTTATTCTTATTTGAATATTAGTGAACGAGGTTGACAAGAGAGATGGTTTCTTTTTTAATCCAAATTATATATATATATATATATATATATGTATGTTTATAATCTTATTATTATGGAAATGACTTGGTTTTATTTTAAGTTTTTATATTTTATTTTATTTTGGATTTAAATTTTGAATAATTTAGATTTATTATTAAAATGTATATTTACTTTTTTATTTATTTATATTAATTATTAAAAGAAATTTATAAATTGAGATGGAGTGTTTTTTTTATGTAGTGAATTATTAAAATAAATTTATAAATTGAGATAGAGTGTTTTTTATATAGTGAAATTGCATTGAAAATTTACTAAAAGAGAAACAATTAAAAATAAATGATAGTTAATAGATTCTCTAATTTTATTAGATTTATTCTTATTTGAATATTAGTGAACGAGCTTGACAAGAGAGTTATTATTATGGAAATGACTTGGTTTTATTTAAGTTTTTATATTTTATTTTATTTTGGATTTAAAGTTTGAATAATTTAGAGTTACTATTAAAATGTATATTTACTTTTTTATTTATTTATATTAATTATTAAAAGAAATTTATAACTTGAGATGGAGTGTTTTTTTATGTGGTGAATTATTAAAATAAATTTATAAATTGAGATAGAGTGTTTTTTATATAGTGAAATTGCATTGAAAATTTACTAAAAGAGAAACAATTAAAAATAAATGATAGTTAATAGATTCTCTATTTATATTACATTTATTCTTATTTGAATATAAATGTTACAAGAAAATAATAAATAAGTGATAGTTAGTAGATTTTCTATTTTTATTACATTTATTTTTATCTAAATATAAATATGTAGAAATTCTTTTAATCTAGTTTGATTTTTATAGTACATTTATTTTTATTTGAATATAAATTTTACAAGAAAGAATGATTGTGATGTGTTAGAAATTATTTTAAGCTAATTCCATTTAATTGAGAACTTTTAATTAATATTGATGATTAGTTGGTTTTGTTTTAAATTAGCTAATAAATAGTCTTTATTATTTGTTGGAATTTAATTCCAATTGTTCGCATTAATCAACAGAACGACGAAGTTATTATGAATGGATTGAAAGATGGCAGAGTTCAGGGAGATGTGAAGTTGCAGAGCCATGAGATAAATATGAAGGCGATGCAAGCTCCGTTCTTATCTGCAGTAACCACCTACATTAAAACACCCACCAACCATATTTATTGCATAGGCAGCAACATTTCGGAGGGGGCGGAAAAGCTCAAAGCAGTAGAGAGAATGCAACTCCCGGAAGAGCTGACGTCACTCCTCAGGGGACCCACCTGTCCACCAAACAAAGCAATTCCGGAAGGGTGAGGGAACTCACGAGAAGGCTTTTTGAAGCAACACTCGAAAAGCATGAAAGGAATTAAGTTTTAAAACTTTAGGATAAAGTTAAATGTTTTAATTTAATTTTAAGTTATAGCATATGTTTTAGTTTTAAAGTTGGTTAAATTTTATTTACCGTAGTTTATTTAGATTTTTAACCGTGGTTATATATATTATAAATATGACATATATATATATATATATATATATAGTAATATGTTATAAATATGCGGTGAGTGCATTATAAAAAAAAAGCGTGTATTGTATTTTTATACCTAAAGGCTGAAAACAGAAAGACAGAGAGAGATATTGTAGCGTTGTGTGTGTAACAGCGAAAAAAAATTTTACCACTGTGAATCCAAAACCTTGTTCTGAAGAATTTTAATATTGCAACAGAGTTTGTTTTAATTGAAATAGA
This sequence comes from Pinus albicaulis, assembly GCA_034641835.2. Classification (NCBI taxonomy): domain Eukaryota; kingdom Viridiplantae; phylum Streptophyta; class Pinopsida; order Pinales; family Pinaceae; genus Pinus; species Pinus albicaulis. The sequence continues at coordinate 31,132 of JAXQQM020060956.1, read as the reverse complement.
GTTTCATATTTTATCTGTGTCTGCAATGTAATTTTAGTCTTTATCTCTGTGTTGTGGAAGAGGAATTGTTTTATTCCTCTGTCTATGTGTTAAGGAATTATTCAGAAAATTCCAACATGGTATCAGAGCTAGTCCAGGCTCTTTGAAGGTGTCAAAGAAGCTAAAGGAAGGAGTTTGTTGCAGCAGTTCTCCAGCAAAGTGAAGGCTCAACAAAAATCCAAGGTATTTCTCAAAACAGAGTTTATTGTTTGATGTTAAGATTAGAGTCCAGAGAGATGTAAAAGAAAAGTCTCAAGAGTTTTAGAGACAGATTTTATTTCTCAGCAAAGAGACAGTTTATTTAAAAATACAGTCACAATGGCAGCAGCAGGCACCAGTCTGACAAATCCCCAACTTCCACAGTTTAATGGGAAGAATCATGAATATTAGGCTATCACTATGAGAGCTTTGTTTTTCTCACAGGACATATGAGAGCTAGTTGAGAATGGCTACCCAGAACCAGCAAATGCAGCAGCGTTGGCTGCTTTGACAGCAGCAGAAAGAGATTTGCTAAACGATAATAGAAAGAAAGACTCCAAAGCCCTCTTCTATATTTTTCAATCTGTACATGAGAGTATTTTCCCAAAGATTGCAGCAGCAACAAAGTCTAAAGCGGCATGGGATATTCTCAAGACAGCCTATCAAGGCATGGAGAAGGTAAAGGCAACAAAATTGTAAATGTTGAGGAGAGATTTTGAAACTCTCTGTATGAAAGAGTCTGAAAATATTGACTCATTCTTCACACAAGTTATTGGGTTGGTTACCCAGATAAGGTCTCATGGAGAGACACTTGAAGACAGAAGAATTGTGGAGAAAATCTTAAGAAGTCTACCCTCAAGATTTGATGCCATAGTAGTGGCAATAGAAGAGACAAAGGATCTCTCACAATTTAGAGTGGATGAGCTGAGTGCATCCCTGATGTCTCATGAACACAGACTGAACAGAGGATCAGATTCCTCGTTAGAACAAGCCTTCAAGACCCAAATGTCTTTTGGTCGAGGCAGAGGTCAAGGCAGAGGTAAAGGGAGAGACAAAAGCCAAAACAGAGGCAGAAACAACCCTGCAAGTTCGAGTGGAAGGGGCAACAATTAAAACCACAATGAAGGCTCAAGCCAACAACAAGCTCATGGACAAAGGTATGATAAATCCCAAGTCCAGTGTCATTATTGCAAGAAATATGGGCACTATGCCAATGAATGTAGGAAAAAGCAAAATGACATGAATAATAGGCAGAATGCTAATTTTGCAAAAGAAGAAAATAAGAACTAGAAGAATGCGCTGTTAACATGTAATATAGCACAAAATAAACAGAATGATGTATGTTTCTTAGAATCAAGTTGTAGTAATCACATGACTGGAAACATAGCAATATTTGCCAACCTTGATGAAAATGTTAAATCTGAAGTAACAACAAGAACTGATAGTAAGATTTCTGTCAAAGGAAAAGGCAGAGTCAGTATCCTGGCAAGAAATGGAGAACAAAAGTTTGTGCCATATGTATATTATGTATCTGGCTTAAAATGTAATCTTTTAAGCATTGGACAGCTCATTGACAAGGGCTACAATGTATTTTTTTTAAATTATGTGTGCACAATCATGGGCATACCTCCAAGCAATAAGGTCATTGCAGAGGTGCAGATGACAAGCAATAGGATGTTTCCTCTCAAGCTCAGCGCAGACCTAAAGGAAGGAAGAAATGTAACAGTTGTAACACAAGAGGTCTTTCAAGAGGAAGTGAAAGATGAAAACGGGTTATGGCACTTGAGATTTGGACATCTCAATTTTGGAGGCCTGAACTTGTTGCACAAAAAGGGAATGGTAAAAGGATTACCATTGATTGAGAAACCAGACAGCCTTTCTGAAGGTTGCATCTTGGGCAAACAACACAGAGAAAGCTTTCCAGCAGGAAAGAGCATAAGGGCAAAGGCACCCTTAGAGATTGTCCACTCAGATTTGTGTGGACCAATGCAAAAGCCATTCTTTAGCTGGCAACAAATATGTTTTGACATTCATATATGATTACACCAGAAAGACGTGGGTGTATTTCTTGAATCAAAAGAGTGAAGGATTGAGAAATTTTGCCACTTCAAAACTCTTGTTGAGAAACAGAGTGGGCACTACATCAAAGTGTTGAGAACTAACCGAGGTGGAGAATACATCTCCAAAGAATTCCTATGTTTCTGTAGGGAGAATGGCATACAAAAACAGTTTACCACAAGGTACACACCTCAGCAGAACGGTGTTGCAGAAAGGAAAAACCGGACCATCATGGACATGGTCAGAAGTATGTTTGAAGACAAAACATTTGCCAAATGAGTATTGGGTTGAAGCTGTCAATTGTGCAGCGTACATCTTGAATAGATGCCCAACCAAAGCTATCATGAACAGAATTCTGGAAGAAGTGTGGAGTGGCAGAAAGCATTCCGTCACCCACATGAAAGTATTCAATTGTGTGGCATATACACATGTTCCGGATCAGCTTAGAAAGAAGCTTGACAGTAAGGGGCAGAAATGTATCTTTGTTGGATACAGTGATGATTCCAAAGCATATAAACTCTATAATCCATCCACCAAGAAAGCAGTAACAAGCAGAGATGTGCAGTTTATAGAAGAAGAAGCTTGGGATGGAAGTTTAAATAAAACAGTAAACATGAAGACTAGTATGTCTCATGAAGAAAAAGAGGAAGGGACAGCAGCAAATAATCCCTCCACAATGGCTCCTCCTCCTCCACTGCAAGCACAAAAAACCACACCACAAGCTAGAAATAGAACAGCCTTGAGAAATCAAGGAAGTGCTTATTCAAGCACACCACCAAGAACTGAAACTCCATCGAGTTCAAGTGGAACTCCAAGTACACCAAGAAGACCAAGATTCAAAAATCTGAGTGAGATTTATGAACAAGGAGAGGTAAATGATACTGCAGCTTTGAATCCTTTATTTGCTTTGTATTTTCATGTTGATGACCCAATTCATTTTGAAGATGTCGTAAAAGAAAAATGGATTGAAGGAATGGATAAAGAAATTGGTGCAATAGAGAAGAGTAATACATGAGAGTTAGTGGACCTCCCTAAATATAAAGAAGTCGTTAGAGTTAAATGGGTCTACAAGACCAAAAGCAATGTTGAAGGCAAGATTGAAAGGCATAAAGCAAGACTTGTTGTCAAAGGCTACAAGCAGCAACAATGAAGAAATTATGATGAAACCTTTGCACCAGTTGCAAGGATGGAAACAGTGAGAACAATGTTGTCCATAGCAGCACAACACAAATAGAAAGTTTACCAAATGGATGTGAAATCTGCATACCTGAATGAAGTGTTGCAACAAGAGGTATATGTTGAACAACCTCCGAGCTATGAGATTGAAGTCCAAGAGCACAAAGTATGTAAGCTGAAGAAAGCTCTTTATGGGCTGAAGCAAGCACTGAGAGCATGGTACAGCAGGATAGATGCTTACCTGATTGAAAAGGGATTTGAGAAATGTGATGGAAAACCCACACTCTACATAAAGGAAAATGATGGTAATATACTTCTTGTTTTATATGTGAATGATTTAATTTTTACTGGCAATGAAGATTATCTCATCGTTGATTTTAAAGCAGTCATGAAAAGTGAATTTGAAATGACTGATTTAGGTTTCTTAAGATATTTTCTTGGAATTGAAGTAGAGCAAAATGAAAATGGGATTTTTATTTCCCAAGAAAAATATATTAATGAAGTGTTGAAAAGGTTCAACATGCTGAACAGCAAGGCAGTTGTAACTCCAACAGTAATGGGGTTGAAATTGAGCAAAACAGACAACAGCCAAGATTTTGATCCAACACTGTTTAAAAGCATAGTTGGCAGCCTCATGTATATGACTGCAACTAGGCCAGATATAATAAACGTTGTTAGTTTAATCTCCAGGTTTATGGAAAGGCCGAAAGAGACTCATTGGCAGGCAACCAAAAGAATTCTAAGGTATGTGAATGAAACGAAGAGGTATGGTATCTTATACTCCTCATCTGAAAATTTTGAATTGACAGGTTACACTGACAGTGATTGAACTAGAAGTGTAGGTGATAGCAAGAGCACATCTGGATATGTGTTTCACTTAGGATCGGGGGCAATTTCATGGGCTTCCAAGAAGCAACCAGTAGTTGCTTTATCAACAGCAGAGGCAGAATATGTGGCAGCAACAGCAGCAGCATGTCAAGCAATATGGTTGAGAAGACTACTCAGATATTTGTGTCATGAATAGGAAAAAGGCACAACCATTTACTGTGATAAGAGCTCAGCGATAGCTTTATCAAAAAATTCTATCTTTCATAAAAGAACAAAGCATATTGATGCTAAATTTCACTTTATAAGAGAACTGGTCAATAATGGCGAAATTGTTTTGCAGCACTGCAGAACAGAATAACAGTTTGCTGATATTTTAACAAAGCCATTAACGCAGGACAATTTTAATTATTTCAGGAAATGCCTAAGTATGCAGGAAAACCCAGCAGTTGAAATTAAGGGGGAGTGTTGGAATTTAATTACAACTGCTCGCATTAATCAACAGAACAGCGAAGTTATTATGAAGGGATTGAAAGACGATAAAGTTAAGGCAGATGTGAAGTTGCAAAGCCGTGGGATAAGTATGAAGGCGGTGCAAGCTCTGTTCCTATCTGCAGCAACCACCTGCATTAAAACACCCACCAACCATATTTATTGCAAAAGCGGCAACATTCCAGAGAGGGCAGCAAAGCTCAAAGCAGCATAGGGAATGCAACTCCCAGAAGAGTTGACGTCACTCCTCAAGGGACCCACCTGTACACCAAACAAAGAAATTCCGGAAGGGTGAGGGAACTCACGGGAAGGCTTTTTGAAGCAGCCCCCGGAAAGCATGAAAGGAATTAAGTTTTAAAACTTTAGGATAAAGTTAAATGTTTTTATTTAATTTTAAGTTGCCGCATATGTTTTAGTTTTAACGCTGGTTAAATTTTATTTACCGCAGTTTCTTTAGATTTTTAATTGTGGTTATATATATTATAAATATGAGATATTTATAATATATATATATATATATATATATATGTATTTTGTAATATGTTATAAATATGATGTGAGTGCATTATGAAAAAAAGTTGTGTATTGTATTTTTATGCCTGAAGGTTGAAAACAGAAAGGCAGAGAGAGATATTGTAGCGCTGTGTGTGTAACAGCCAAGAAAGTTTTTACCACTGTGATTCAAAACCTTGTTCTAAAGAATTTTAATATTGTAACAGAGTTTGTTTTAATTGAAATAGAGTTTCATATTTCATTTCTGTGTCTGCAATTTAATTTTAGTCTTTATCTTTGTGTTGTGGAAGAGGAATTGTTTTATTCCTCTCTGTGTGTGTTAAGGAATTATTCAGAAAATTCCAACATTATTATATGTGGCAATCAGTGTGACTAATAATCCACTCTTTATATATTGAGAGTCTTTAATTAATATAGGTGTGATTAGCTGGTTTGTCTCAAGTTAGCTAATAGTCTTTATTATCGTATTTGGAAATCATTGTGATATAATAATCCTAGTATATTGATTTTAGGACATGTAAATAGATTTAACACTAGTGATTGATTGATTGTCATAAGTTAGCTAATAGTATTTATTATTGCATGTAGCTATCACTATGGCATAATAATCCTAGTATATTGATCTTACTTAATATAAATAGATTCTATAAAAACATAAATAAAAATACAGCTCAACAAATATGATATTAGGCTAATTGCTATTATTTTATTAATTGAACTTCTAGATGCCTTGTGTCATTGTAATTCATTGCATTTATGAATTTGGATTAAGATGTCATACACTTCTGCTTTCTTATTTTCATCATTAATAAGTTCACACCAATTTAATATCAAATCAATGTCATTTTAAAAATGAAACAGAAGTAAACTTATATTAATGAAATTTAACATTCTCAAATTTCAAAATAATCATTTTAATGAAATTTAAAATTTCCAAATTCGCAAATAGTTATTTTAGATTTTTTTATAAATAATTATTTTATCTCCATTTAGAAAATTTTAGCCACTTACCTAAATAAAAATTACTAAAAAATAAATGCACCAACAACCATTCACTAATATCATACATATGGAAGCCAACTTCAGCGAAAATGAGTAAAAATACCTGACATAAACCACTAGAAAATATAGTGATCTCATACCCTCTGCTCACTTTCACTGAAAAGTACAAAAGGCCCTAGCGTAGTGTCCTCTTTTTCCTGCAAGAGGCCAAACTAAGTATTCTTCTTCCTTTCTCCTATTGGATTACCCGAACTAACAAGTATTCTTTGTCCTTTCTCCTACAATTCAAGTGTAAAACATTTGTGAGGGTTGAAGATAGATATATAATCATTGCTCAAATAAAACAAATCAAACCTGAGCTGTGTCATCTTCACTCCCTCTTAGCCAACCTCCATCTTTCCCATTTTATTTGTTTCAAATAGTTAAACAATAAGAAATCAAATGCCAAAAATATATAAAACTGCAGACTGGCAATATCGACCATAGGACAATCATAATACTTGTGCAAAAAAAATAAAACCACCTCAAATAATAAATAAATAAAAACAGTTTAACCTCTCTTGCCCTATCAAGAATACAGTAAAACCATTGTTAAGGTTCCATGCAACCAAATAAAATAGAAATGCTATGGTGAAAACATAAGGGCAGTATTGAACAAATTAATCAATTAATGTTGACTCTCACCCTCTACCGAGTTACCTATTTACTTGGGGCATTCTCATCAACCTGTTTACCTGGTCCATCTCCATGAAAATAGGTTATGGGAAAAATATATCATAAGTAAACAAGAAAGACCGAATTGATAGAATTTTTACTTGTAGAGAGCGAACTGACAATCACTGAATGATCTCTTTCTTTGAAAAAAGAAGAATCGATACCTACCTTACCAAATTTTGTGAATGCAACAAAATGTACGAACATCCTTTGGCACGTGTATTATTGTCATGCATGTTGTTCCACTTGTCTAGGTTCACTGCAGATTATTAAAATACGATTTTTTTTTAAAGAAAAAAATCATTGTCTATTATCAATATAAATAGTGCATATTTCCAAAATATTGTCTGATATCTCGTATTGAGATCATCATGCAAGATAGTCTCAAAACATGACCAGAATTAATTAGATATAAAATCGACATATCAATTCCATATAACAATATCCTTAGACCTTGAGAAGGCAGCCTAAAATAGCATAAACATAATTACTAAGTAGAAAGAACCGTTTTTCTCATACCCTGTGATCAGGGATATCAATGAAAATAAAACAAAAAACAGCAATGTAGCCCAGCTCGCTTGCAGTCGACTCCTCCCACCTATATACCTGCATTGAAAACACATAAACAACATGCTCGATTGATGAAGCTAGCCACAAACCCCTCATCCATAGTCATGGGATAGGAATTTGCGTGGCCCATATACATTGTCCATTCCTAAATTGATTAACCTGCATAATACCAAAAACCATACGAAGACCCTTTTTGGATAACCCATCAGCGCTGGTATTAATTTCTCTGAAGATATGATTAATAGGTGGCTTGTTCATTTTGGCCCATAGCTGTTGTGTCCGCAATAGCCAACCCTGTGCACATGGAAAAGTTAGTGCAGCCTTCCCAACCACTACATCAATGATAATTTTAGAGTCACCAAAAATACAGGCCTCCTTAATGCCCATGTTATGACCAACAAGAAGACCACACCAAAGAGCCATAAGTTCCGCCAAAATGTTTTTACCCCGACCATCATTCCAGCGTATATGTATCCACTCTGCCTTCGAGATCTTAATCCATGCCCCACATCCCATCATACCCTCCTAGCATGCATCGTCAAAGCAGCAGGAAAAGCGATGGGATGAGGCCTATTCCTAATAGAGCAATCAGCGATGCTAACCACAACTAGATCCCAATGATTGATCCAGTTCATTAAAGCAGAGTGAATAAGAGCGATGGAGAAACTCATTCCATCAAATATAATCTGATTTTGTGCCAGCCATACTTCCCATATGAGAAAGAAAGGCAAGGATTGAAATTTCCCGTAGGTATTGTCCCATCTGTGGGTGGCCTCCATGAAATCCCGTGGGATCCATGATGAGTCGATAATATGGCAGCTGAAAAGATTCTACATAACAAGCACCCTTGGGCATGAAAAGAAAACATGGTCAACATATTCCTCATTCAAACACAGAGCACATCTACCAGGACCCTGGAAGCCTTTGCGCAAGAGGGAGTCCCATGTAAGGATTTTCTTCCGCCAAACCAACCAACCAAATAACAAAATCTTAGTCGGTATTTTCCTTCTCCAAAAAGGACAAAAATCTGTGGACGATTCCTCTGGTGCAGACCGAGAAATAATGTAGGCATAGGCTTCCTGTACAACCACAGATCCCAGTTTGATGTCTCCCTCCCATGCGATCACGTCCCCTTCATTTATGTAGCATAAACCTACTGCCTGAATATCGTGCACATATACCTTCCAATCTTATGCATCCCCACCAGTGAGGCCAAGAAGCTCAACAGATTTCAAGATGGGAGCACCATGGGCCCAGTAGTGGATGACTTGATAGAAATGAATGATTCCACGGTGAGAAAGTCTGTGAGCGATCCACTAGATAGGAAGCGAATCAACATTCATACCATATATTCTATCACAACCAAGGATGATCTTCAACCCATTCTTAAATCTCGATACTAACCGCTCAGCAAAGATTGGAAAGATTTTCTTGAAACCCATCCATATAGCCGAAATTTGAAAGATTTGACAAACAAACTCCGCATCTCGACAAATTTGATTTAGACTGATAGATAAATAAGAAATAAGTAAGAAGGCATAACACATATTCAGAAACCGAAACTTCTCATCTTATGTTAACCCTCCACCCTCCACGGCGACCCTTCTCTTCACTGGTTGCAGATTTAGAAATTTGGAGTTTTTTTTTTTTAATATTTAAAAATTTAGAATTTTCTTTTTTTTTCTTTTTTTTCTTTTTTTTTAAATAGAGCTTATGAAAAGTTACATAATTCAGAAGCAAGGAAAAAAAAGATGCTACAGAAAAAACAAAGTTGTATCAAAGAGAACCAAACAGGACCAGAAAACACCATGGAATCAAAAAAAGACGAAGTAGTACCCAAAAACACCATATAACAGCACAGTATCAAAGAGAACCAAGCAAAAGCAGAAAACGCCATGGAATCAGCATGCAACAAAACTAAAAGGATCCATGAGTCCAATGAAAAATTAGGGCTATATGTATAGGAGATCAAAAATTTCATCTCTATCAATTCTTCTAATCCACATAACAACAACGAAAAAAATAATCCATCAAAACAATGCAAACACTCTTTAAATAAAAAAACATAAAAACAAATGAAAATAAAACACTGCAAAACCTAAAATGCATGGCCATGAAACAAAAGAAATAAACTTGAATAGGAAGCAAGGCAAGCCAATGCAATGCAGACTACATAAGAGGATGATGAAATGAAAGTGAGATGGTGCTCTTAAGAAATGGTGTTATATAATCTCCCTTTCAAACGGTCACTGATAGCTTTTGGGAATAACTTTTTGGAAGGGGGATTGGGTATGCCATCAACATCTCACTTCCTATTTGAATTCCATCCAGAATTTGAGTTCCTAGCTTCTGTGTTTTTCTAAATATTTAGATATATCTAAATATTTTTAATCTTTTCAATTTTTTTATGTTTTTGTTTACTTTAATATATATTTTTTGATTAGAAATTAATTTCGAATATCTCTGCTTTTGTAAATATTGGTCAGATATGGGTAGTCTCTGTCCGCATTTGTTTAACTTTTAATATATTTTTGATAATCAGAAACCAGTTCGCTCATGTAAAGGGGAAAAAGGCTAGTGATTGGCTAACGAGGTTAAAGGAGTGGGATTTTGGTTAGTAGTGTAATGAGTTAGAAATTTTCATTTGAATATTGTGGAGTTTGACAACAACAACAACAACAACAACAAAAAAAACAATCATGATTAAAGAGAAACATGTATAATAAATCTATCTTATTACTATAGAGTACTCAAAGCTAAATATGTATAATAAATTTATTTTGTTAGTATAGATTACTCAAAGTCTCTAGGTCTAAATAATTTGAATGAGTGAAATGAATTTATATAATTTAATGAAATTAGATTTTTTTAAAAGTGATTAAAATTGTCCAATTAAAATAGGAAGTACATTTATCTAAGTTAAGAAAAGCTATAATGTAGAAGATGAAATTAGACTCAAGATGATTATACTTCAAGAAGTAAGGTTATCATATGGATTACAGCTCATTCTCCACAAACAATATAGAGAGCAAAGGACAAAGAGAGACATACTCAAGGTTAGCTTGAGGACCCTCTTGAAAAACAAACTAATATTGCATCTTTTCTATGGATTTGACAACAAGACTATCATTAGCATCTTTGATTATAAGAGAAAACAATAATGGCTTTTCTATTCACAAAATTCCAAGGAATACTTATGTGGGAATTTCAATTTACCTTGTAATAGAAGCTATAACCAGCTCTTATAGCTCTCTTGTGCTCTGGAAAAACTTTCACCTCCAATCAAAATGGGACCTCTATGTATCATATATGTTATGAAGGCTTAAGCCAGATTTATGGGTCTCATTTGCAAACTTTTGAAATATTCTTCTAGTGTAACATGATTCAATAGGTATTTCCCTATTTTATGGGTGTGAGTATGGCCAGAAATACTCACACTCAAAAATACAAAATACAAATTATGATATAAAAATATTTAGATATTCTTTGATATAAAAATATTTAGCGTTTGATATATGTATTTCATATCTATGGCTCTTATAATAAGATAAGACTCATAAAAATGGTAAGTACTTCAAAATTCCCCTCTAGAAATAAAATAAAATCCTCTTAAAAACATGGATAATTATTAATAAACATTTTTTGGACTATACTTGCCATGAATGATATAATGATCCATAAAATAAAATTTAAATCTCTGATTCAAAATGATAATCATCAAAAGTACATAACCACAGTAAAACATAAATACATAAACACATTAAAACACAAATACTTATCTTTAACTGTGAAAAAATAAAATTTGGTGCATGACATTAGTACACTTATAAGGTTAGCCAATCTAACAGTCTAACTTCTAAGTAAAGTTACTCTTAATCTCATCTAATTTAGGAAAAAAAAATTCATCTGATTTATTTAGAAAAATATTAGTAAAGAAATTTCTAAATAATAATCTTATACATTAAATATTTACAATAAATAAAATGATATTTAATTATGAGATTAATTACGTCGATAGACGTATCCCCCTATCGGAAGGAGCATCTTTTGTGATTAGGCTAATTAATCTTTTTGATCTGATGGTCTAGATTGAAAAATGCCGGTATATTCTGGTCGTCGCTACTAAATCAATGGATGAAATTCAAAAAAGTAACTTCCTTTCATATCTAAATCACGTGTTTAAACCATACTTAAATTAATTTTTTACAAAACATGATTAAAAATTTATTGTGCCATTTGTTAACGGCCACCTATGAAGATTAACAAGTGATGGTTCAAACTTAATTGCCACGTGGTTCAATTTCTCAAAAAAAAAAAAATCTCAAATAAACATGGCGCGCCACCTAATTGATGGTTCAAACTCTCATGCGCCACATGACGTTGATCATAGCTGGCTTTGTAGTTGTGGTGCCTATTTTCTTAGCCAACTCCACCTGCCTGTTTTCTTGGCCAACTCCACGTGTCTGTTTTCTGAAACGTTGGAATATTTGTCGCCTCACACGCCATGCACACAGTTGTTCGACGACCACCTTGAGGCGGCCCTCCGTTTCTACTAAGCCGTTCCATGCACACAGCTGTTCGACGACCACCTAGAGACGGCCCTCCGACTGCCTCATGATGTGTTATAGTGAGGTTAGTCCAATAAATTACCCATTCACCTGGACTACACCTTTTCAAAATATCAATGGCTTGTCTATGTTAAAGTACTGGAGCCTATCCCATCAATGAATTTCGCATAAATTAATCCTAATCATAGACACCAGATTATCAGCCTTTGTGGATTCCATTAATCTTGCAGGCATGCTGACGGTGTTCCGGCGTTATGATCGATAATCTGGTGAAATTTTCGAGTTCACATTTTTTTCTTGTTTCAGAGATTATAGTTCTTGCATGTTGAAATGTAAATGGGCTCTAGAATTGTTATAAAATGTCAAAATGACCAATACTAGAATTTTTTCTACAGGAATAAGGAGCTCAAGACCGTTTCACTGCCATAATATTGCAGGTCATGCTCCTAGGACACAGCGGCGATTATGCAGAGGACGTTAACATGCAAGTAACAGTTGCGCTCAACCATTTTGGGGAAGGCCTCGTGCAACGCATGCCCAGGTATCTAAGACGATTTGAGTTCACAATTTTGAATTCGTGTTCCATTTATTAACAATCAAGAAAATATTAGGGTTCAGAAGTTTATGCGTAAAAAATGTTTAACGTTGTAATGCAGATGCCGACATGGCAACTTTCACGTGGTAAACAATGATTACACCAACTGGGCTATGTATGCTATTGGTGGAAGTGTGAACCCAACAATTAACAGCGAAGGCAATCGATTCGTCACACCTGCTGATCCGTCTTCCAAGGAGGTAAACATTAGTTCAACAATTCTGCTCAATTTAGTAGTGTAGACATTAACAGAGTGCGTAGATGAATATGAATGAATAAATAGGTGACGAAGCACAAGGACACATCAGAGAGCGTATGGAGGAGTTGGAATTGGAGATCAGATGGAGACCTAATGTTGAATGGGGCGTTCTTTATTCAGTCGGGCGAGGGTTCATCGTCGAGCTATGTGAAGGCTTCCAGTTTCGTGGCGAAGCCGTCGTCTCTTGTCTCCTCTATAACAGCGGATGTCGACTTTCTGACATGCAGAAAAGGCTCCCTGTGCTGACATCAACAACATGACGGGCACGGGCACCTTGAATTCTCTTGCTTTCTTTAGCAGCTGTGACGAGAACTTGCTTGTATCCTCCAATCTCAGCCTGCATGCATACACTGTTCTGTACACTTCACTTCATGGTGTTCAATGGGCAGGTGTAGAGGCGTTGTCGACGTGTGCCATTCATAATATTGTGTACATAATAATAAATTTGCATGTGGTGATGATAATATGTGGCACCCTTTTCAAAATTATGACGGATTTCTCCATCCACTGTTTTGTAATGCTTATCTCAAAAGCGAAAAAACAGGCCAATTAGACTACAACTTGTCAAATTATACATAAAAAACTAACATGTAAACATGATGGATAGTATTTCTGTTGTGGTAAGTGTCTTTCAATATCTTATCCTCATGCTGTTACTAAGATTGGTTCTAGCATAACCTTTGCATCAAATATGTTCTTTGTTTACTAATATCCAATATATACATAGTAAGATTTTTTGTTTCTCAAAAAAAGAAAACAAAATTGCAAAACGAACAAAAATAAATAAAAACATAATATTATAATAAATAAAATTGAAAGTAAGTTATTTTTTTATTACTTTAAATGTTTGAAAGTAATAAAAAACATAACATCATAATAAATAAATAAAATGTGAATTTGAAAATGATAAAACTGTTTCACTATATTTCAAAATTCTAAAATACATCAATTATTTTCTTTCAAAATTCCAAAATGCATCAATTATTCTATTTCGAAATATAGTTTTTTGTTTTTTCACCGAACTATGTGGAGAGTTTAACTTTAGATTTCATGGACCGTACCACTTCACTATGAAAGCAATCTTCAAATACAACTTTTATAATTTCTAAAACTATACAATTAAAAAAAATTATCAAATTTTTTATATTTAATGATTGAGTGAGAAATTTAATATATTATAGGCATTTTTTTTCTTTTTTTCTTTTTTTGTATTTAAACGAATTTTAAAAAAAAAACCGCTAAAAGGTCTCCTTTCAAACAATTTCAAATGCTGAAGTTTAAATCGTTGAAATTTGGGAGTTCATAGTGTGAGAGGAAAAAATTTAATCACTTTTATACTCTCTTTTTATCTATAAATAAATAACATGATCGTACATCTTCCCGATGTTACTGAGTGCTTTTCAGATTGCAATGTATATATAAATGATATTTTTTTCATCGCTTTACAATAATATTAAAAATCTAAAAAAATATATAAAATAGTTTGAAATATTATCACGTATATATTAAAAAAATTGAAATTAAGTTATTTTTTTATTAATTTAAATATTTGAAAAAAAAAAACATAACATTATAATAAATAAAATTAAGTTATTTTTTTATTAATGTTTGAAAATAATAAAAACATAACATTATAATAAATAAATAAAATTAAAATTTACTTTACAATAATATTAAAAATCTAAAAAATATATAAAATAATTTGATTAAATATCAAGTATATATTAAAAAAATTGAAATTAAGTTATTTTTTTATTAATTTAAATATTTGAAAATAATAAAAAACATAATATTATAATAAATAAAATTGAAAGTAAGTTATTTTTTTATTACTTTAAATGTTTGAAAATAATAAAAAACATAACATTATAATAAATAAATAAAATGTGAATTTGAAAATGATAAAACTGTTTCACTATATTTCAAAATTCTAAAATACATCAATTATTTTCTTTCAAAATTCCAAAATGCATCAATTATTCTATTTCGAAATATAGTTTTTTTGTTTCTTCACCAACTATGTGGAGAGTTTGACTTTAGATTTCATGCCACTGTACCACTTCACTATGAAAGCAATCTTCAAATACAACTTATATAATTTCTAAAACTATACAATTAAAAAAAAAAATTATCAAAATTTTTTTTATATTTAATGATTAAGTGAGAAATTTAATATATTATAGGCATTTTTTTTTCTTTTTTTCTTTTTTTGTATTTAGACGAATTTTAAAATAAAATACAATTACAATGTTTAAAAAAAAAAAAAAAGTTAAAATGAAAAACTTTGGAAATGATATTGATCTTGAAAACACATATTTTTTTTTATAAAATTTGGGAACTATGAAAAATTGCCTTTAACATTTTAAAACTGGAATAGTATAATCAATAATACCATTATTTTTTAATATTAAACTATTATGGAATATTTTTTAATTTTTTAATCTCTAAGTTAACTGCAACGTCATAGTAAACCAACTAACTTAAGCCTAGTACAACGTCACCATCACCCAAGCAAGCTATGTTATGTTAAGTGCCTATGTTACGGGTTCACCAAGTAATAACCCAAGGGTTCAATATTAGAAAACAAAGGAATTGGGTCACCAATTCCTTTGTTTTCTAATATTAAACCCTTGGGTTATTACCTCTTTTGTTTTATAATATGAATAATACGTTGGGTTAATTATTACTGTTTATTAATTTCTTTGTTTTTTATATTCTTTTTATTAATCTTATCGATCCTTCGATTTTATTAATCACTTAAGTTTATTAATAATTTTTATTTCTAATACTAATTTTTAGGTAATAGTTTTCTCTGAGTTCACCAATTCCTTTGGTTTATAATATTAAATCCTTGGGTTTGTTAGTTCTTTTGGTTTATAATATGAATAATCGATCAATGTCACCCATGATCAAATGTCACATTCTGTTAAATATTGTCTCAATATGAAAAATCACCCATGGCCAACCAAGGTCATTGTTGTTCCAATGTTGCATTGTGACAGCGATTGTCTCAATGTTTAAATCAATTCCCTTGGGTTCACCAATTCCTTTTGTTTATAATTTGTTGGGTAATGGTTTTCCCTTGGGTTCACCAATTCCTTTTGTTTATAATATTAAACCCTTGGGTTTATTAGTTCTTTTGGTTTATAATATGAATAATCGATCAATGTCATCCATGATCAAATGTCACATTCTCACAAATATTGTCTCAATATGAAAATCACCCATGGCCAACCATGGTCATAGTTGATCAGCTGTAAATTATAATATAATTATTATCTATTAAATATTTTGATTAATTATCATAGGTTCATAATTACTTTTGGTTCCTGCAATACCTTAGGTAATCGTTTAATACTAGGTCTAATTACTTGGTTTATAATATTAAACCCTTGCGTTTATTAGGTTTTTTGGTTTATAATATGAATAATCGATTAATCTCATCCATGATCAAATGTCACATTCTGAAAAATATTGTCTCAATATGAAAATCACCCATGGTGAACCCTGGTCATAGTTGGTCCAACGTCGCATTGTGACAACAATTCTCTCAATGTTTAAATCAATTCCCTTCGGTTCACCAATTTCTTTTAGTTTACAATTTTTTGGGTAATGGTTGTCCCTTGGGTTCATGAATTCATTTGGTTTATAATATTATACCCTTGGGTTTATTAGTTCTTTTGGTTTATAATATGAATAATAATTGATATATTCGCGTTAGATGTGACGTCACGACAAATATTGTTTCAATATGAAAATGCCGTAATAAACACTTAGGTGTAGTTCCCTCTCCCGCATTGTGACAACAATTGTCTCAATGTTTAAATCAATTCCCTTGGGTTCACCAATTCCTTTGGTTTATAATTTTTTGGGTAATGGTTTTCCCTTGGGTTCACCAATTGATTTGGTTTATAGTATTAAACTCTTGGGTTTTATTAATCTCTATTGTTTTTAATATTGCCCTTAGCCTTATTGATCCCTTAGGTTTTTAATATTTATCCCTTGGGTTCACTAACTCCTTTGGTTTATAATATTAAACCCTTGGATTTATTAGTTGTTTTGGTTTATAATGTTAATCACACATTCGATTTATTACTCTCTTGAGTTTAAAATACTAATTCTTAGGGTTTGTTAATTTCTTAGATTTTTCAGTTTAAAATATTAATTTTTAAGGTTTATTAATCTTTATTGTTTATAATATTCATCCGCTAGGTTTATGATATTTATCCTTTGGGTTCGCTGATTCCTTTGCTTTATAACATTAAACCCTGGGGTCTATTAGTTCTTTTGGTTTATAATATTAATAATCTCGTTGGTTTATTCATATCTTATGTTTAAAATAATGATTCTTATGGCTTATTAATTTATTAAGTTTTTTAGTTTAAAATATCAATTCTTACGGTTTCTTAATCTCTTGTGTTTTTAATATTGATCCCTTATGTTTATAATATTATCCCTTGGGTTCACCAATTCCTATGGTTTATAATATTTAAACCTTTGGTTTATGATGACATTGGATTTGTATTATTAATTATCCCTTGGGTTTATTAATATCTTCACTTTAAAATATTAATTGTTAGGGTTTATTAATCACTTAGGTTTTTTGTTTTTAAATATTGTTTCATATGATCTATTACTCTCTTGAGTTTAATATTATTAATATATTAATATATATTATATATATTTCAACTTAATTTATAGTATGTATATAGTTAATATTATTAATATATTAATAAATATTTTTAATATATATTATTAATATTTATTATAATATTAATAATATATATAAAATATTTTTGTATATATTGATAGTATTATAAAATTACTAATTATCATTATAAATAAATATTCAAATATTTATTAATAATGATTATTAGTAATATTATAATATTATTAATATATATTATTAATAATTGGTAATCAACAAACCTGAGTTATGTGATCTTCATTTCCTCGTGGCGAGTCCCCATCTTTCCCTTTTCACCTGTTTCGAATAATTAAACTATAAGAAAGCGGATGCCAAAAGAAAAATGAAAAGTTGCAGAGAGACGATATCAACCATAGGACAATTATGGCGGACCTTTGCAAAATATTTTAAACCTGTGAAATAATAAATAAAAACGGTACACGGTAAAACAATTGTTACGGCTCTATGCAACATAAAATAAAAATGCCATCACTAAAAATGCAGACATACAGGGCAATATTATGTAACATTTAATAAATTAATTTTAACCCTCATCCTCTACGGGGCTACCTGTTTACTTGGGGTATTCTCATCTACCTGTTTGCTTGAGCCATATTCATCGAGTATAGTTTTGGATATCTATCTGGTGGCATTGAGCAAAATCAATGGTAACGATAATAAGAAATCATCATGCATAAATTGATAGAATTCGTACCTACAACAAGTATACACAGAATGACAGAATGACTAAATATTTTCTCTCTATGAGAAAAGAAGAATTGGTACTTACTTTACCTTACCCTGCTAAAAAAATTTGACAAACTCTGCATCTGCTATGGATTTAAACGGATAAACAAATAAGAAACAAGTGAGAAAACAGAAAACAGATTCAGAAATATAAAATTCTTGTCCTATATCCGCCCTCCATGGCAAACCGTTCTCTTTACCTGTTGCAAAATTATTAAACAGGTTAAAACTTAAAACCAGTAAACAAAGATTGCCAATGAAAATGAAAGCATTATCTCCACCGTGAAAGCCCTTACGATTTTTCCACGACTTCAATATAATAAAGAAATAATGAATAAAGACTGTGGAACAACGAGGGCTATGCATAGCCATTATCTACCGAACCGCTTCTAACTGTACAATTTTATTAGGAAAAGCTATATATTGAAAAACAAAAGCATACTTGTTCTTCCACTTATGTTATTAGGAAAACATATATATAGAAAAACAAAAGCATGCCTACTTATCGACTCCAATGGATCACGTATTTCATCTCTATCGTTTCTTCTGCTCTACATAACAGCCACAAAATAAAATCGGCTAGGCAAACAATGTAAAAAAACACTAACTACAATCAACACAAATTGCAACAAAAATAAAACACTGTAAAACCCAAAATCCATGGTCATGCAACAAAGGAAATAAACTTGGACAGAAAAAAGCCAAGCAAATGCAATGCAAAGGTGAGAAGAAAATAATGAGATGAACGCAAGAACCTGCTGTGCGTGGGAGATTGTCATATATAATCTTTGTTAGCTTTTCGGGAGGGGAGTGGGCATGGCATCAACATCCCACTTTCAGTTTGAGGTCCATTCCAAATTTGACTCTCCAAGGAAAATTGAATTCCAATGCTTTTGTAAATATTGGTTTTTTACTTTTTCCCAACCTCTTTCTGGCTTTGTTTAATTTTAACATGTAACATATATTTCATGATTAGAAACCCTTGAAAAATAAAAAAATAAAAAAACCAATTGTGAATGCCTCTGCTTTTGTAAATATTAGACATGGTTTTTATTTGCAACCTGTGTCCTGCCTTGTTTGATGTTAAACCTATTTTTCATAACCCGTTCGTGAAAAACGAAAATAGATGCTAGTGGTGGGAGATTTAGCAAACGAGGTTGAAGCGGAGTGGGTTTTTTCTTTTTCTTATGCAAATTAAATATACGTGTTTATTATGGAAATGACATGGTTTTATTTACGTTATGGAAATGACGTGGTTTTATTTATATTTTTAGTTTAGTAATTTAGCTTTAAATATATGTGTTTACTATGGAAATAATGTGGTTTTATTTACGTTTTAGTTTAGTAATTTAGTTTTTTAATGTGCATATAATTTTTTAATTTAAATAATAATTTTATAAATGACAAGTGTTTTTTTTATACAATGAAATTATGAAAAGAGAAACTATTATTAAGTGAAATTAGGAAAAAAACAATTATTAAGTATTTTTTCTATACTGTAAAAATTTCAAATTATGAAAAAAATATATATTTAAGTGATAGTTGGTATACATTCTAGATCTATATTCATTTATATTCATTAATATCATTTCATTTTATTAAAATATTGATTTGAATAAAAAAGTTATATGAAAGAATAGTTGTGATGGGTTAGAAAGACTTTTAAGCTAATTGAATTATAATAACATATTGTAGAGATATTTGTTATTCATAAAGTAAAGTTAGTGAGTGAGTGAATAATAAAAGCCTTTAGTTAAGATTGTGATGGGTTAGAATTTTTTTTGAGCTATTTGAATTGTTATAATATATAGTAGAGATATTTGTTTTTCCTAAATAAATAATGGATAAAGTTAGTGGATGAATAATGAAAAGTCTTTAGTTAAGGTTGTGATGGGTTAAAAAAAAATTTGAATTAATTGAATTATAATATATAGTAGAAATATTTGTTATTCTTAAATAAATAATGGGTAAAGTTAGTGGATGAATAATGGAGATTAGTTGGGAGTGTTAAATTAGCTAATAATATTTATTATTGTATGTGAAAATGGTATAATAATTAATAATAGTAGTCTGCAGATCTCACAAAATGTAAATATATTTAATATTGGTGATTAGTTGGTTTTGTCTTAATTAGTTAACTAATAGTCTAGACTAATACGACAATCACTTTGGCATAATAATCCTAGCATATTGATCTTATATGATGTAAATAGATTCTAAATAAACATAAATAAAAATAAAACTTGACAAATGAGATAGCCTTGGCTACTTATTGTTATTGTATTAATTAAATTGACATGTGCCTTAAGTTATGATTAATTTAAGATTAAATTATATTTATAATTATAGATTAAGATTTCATGCATTTTCCTAAATTAATATCAATTTAATTAATATTATATCAATTTACATATGAAAAACAATTAACTAATCTCAAAAAAAAAAATTAATGAAATTTAAAATTATCAAATTTCTAAATTGTTATTTTTCCTTCTTTAGCCATATAAAAAACTTCATAAAATATATATTATAAATCTATTTAGATAAACTTATAAAAACGACATCTATAAATAACTATTATAAATTATAAATCTATTTAAATAAACTTATAAAAACGACATCTATAAATAACTATTATAAATCCATTTAAGGAAACTTATAAATCTATAACTTCAAACCCATCTTCTGCGGGCTTAGCTACTTAGATAAATGAAAAGTACGAAAAAAATAGCCACCTAGATAACTGGAATGTATGGAAAAAAAAAAACTGCGGGAATAATCATTCCCTAATATCATACCTACCTAGGCAAGTTCAGCAAAAATAAGTGAAAATACCTAACATAAACCACGAAAATGTCCTTCGTATCATCTGCTCACTTTCGCAAAATAAGTACAAAAGACCCAGTGTCCTCTTTTTTCCTGCAAGAGGACTTTCACGATTCGATTGCCCAAATCAATGAGGGAGAAATAGATATATAAACACGGCTCAAATAAATATATAATCACAGCTCAAATAAAACTAATCAAACTTAAGCTGTTTCATCTCCATTCCCTGTGGTGAAACCCATTTTTCACATTTTATCTGTTTAAAATAATTAAACAATACAAATGAAAATGCCAAAAAATATGAAACTGCAGAGGGTCGATATCGACCATAGGACAATTATCGCTACCCTATTCAAAATAAAATAAAATTAAAACCATGTAAAATAATTTTTAAAAAAGACCCTCTCCTACTATATCAAGAATACCGTAAAACAGCTACGGCTCCCTGCAACACAACAAGATAAAAATGCCATGGTGCATACACAGAGCAATATTGAACAACTTAATCAATTAA
This sequence comes from Pinus albicaulis, assembly GCA_034641835.2. Lineage (NCBI taxonomy): Eukaryota > Viridiplantae > Streptophyta > Pinopsida > Pinales > Pinaceae > Pinus > Pinus albicaulis. The sequence continues at coordinate 9,568 of JAXQQM020060956.1, read as the reverse complement.
TCTTAACCCTAAAAAAACACTGCAAAACATGGGACATCTCCATGAATATAGGGTTCTGGACATTCAACTGATGACATTGAGCAAAATCACTCGTGTAAGTAAACAAGAAAACATCGAATTGACAGAATCTGTACCCGCAGGCTGCAGAGAGCCAACCGAAAATGACCGAATGATTTCTCTCTCTGAGAAAAGAAGAATCGATACTCACCTTACCGAATAAAATGATTTCCGCAAAGTGGTGTACGAACATCCTCCTGTAGCGTATTATTTTCTTGCGTGTTGTTTCACCTGTCCAGATTCACTGCAAACCATTTAAATACCGTGTTAGAAACATTTGACAAACAAACTCTGCATCTGCGACTGATTTAGACGGATAAACAAATAAGAAACAAGTGAGAGAACAGAAGACGGATTCAGAAATCGAAGCTTCTCCTCCTATATTATTCATCCACGGTGAACCCTTCTCTTCCCCTGTAGCAAATATAGTGGGCAGGTCGAAACCATTAAGCAAGAACTGCTAAATAAAATAAATAAAATAAAAGCACTAACAGTTCTGTAAAGCCCTTGGATTTTTCTACGGTCTCACTATTATAAAGAAATAATGAATTAAACCGGGGTTATATGCATAACCATTATCTACCGCCCATATTGAAAAACAAAAGCATACCTGCTTCCATCGATCAAGAATTTCGAGAATTTCATTCCAATGGATCAAGAACTTCATCTCTATCGATTCTTCTGCTCTACATAACAGAAACAAAATAGAATCGGCCAGGTAAACAATGCAAAACACTCTTAAAAATAATTAAGATAATTACAATCAAAACAGAGAAAAACACAACAAAAACAAAACACTGCAAAACCCAAAATGCATGGCCATGCAACCAAGGAAATAAACTTGAACAAAAAAGAAGGAAAGCCAATGTTATGCAGAGTACAGAAAAAGATGATTATGGGTAACATGATTTACACACTTTTGAAATCTTCTTCAGTGTGGCCAGAAACAATTTCTATGATCAAGTTATTGTGAAAATGCTTAATTATGGTTTTCAAATTTATATATTCTTTAATATAAAAATACAAAATAAAATTATGATATTAAATCAGTTTTGCTAAATCTAAATAGGCTTTTATTATAAAAATACAAAGTTGAAGTATGAGATCCGAATGAATTTGGTAGCATTTGATATATGTATTTCAGCTCCATGGCTCTTGTAATAAAATAAAACTCATAAAAATGGTAAGTACTTCAAAATTTTCCCCTAAGAATAAAATAAAATCCTCTTAAAAATAAAGATAATTATTAATAAACATTGTTTAGACGATACTTACTAATATGAATGATATAATGATCCATAAAATAAAATCCAAATCTCCTATCCAAAATGATAATCACCAAAAGTACATAACCACATTAATAAATAAACACATTAAAACATAAATACATGTCTTTGATTATGAAAAAATAAAAATTGGTGCATGACATCACTACATTTACATGGTTAGCCAATGTAATAGTCTAATTTCTGGGTATAGTCTAACTTCTATATAAAGTTACTCTTAGTCTCATCTAGTTCATTTAGTAAAATTTCAGTAAAGAGATTTCTAAATAATAATCTTATACATTTGCCCTCCAAGACCCTATTGTGAAACACCATATGCCCCTGCATCCCATCGAGTATCCCTGTACTCCTCAACTTGCCACTGTACCTTGCGACCTATCCCTATACACCACTAGATACCCCATGCTACTGTTGTACCATACTGTATCATCTCGTACTATTCCTGTGTCACTATACTTGGCACTCACCACGTGTACTTGACGTGATGTGAGTCACTCAATGCAAAACAAGATCCTACATCAAACAACCATGCATCTCCACACTCCTCTGCAATCCACTGATGAAAAATGCATACCTCTATACAGCACTAGATGTTAAGGTCTAAAATTGGGGTTGTATGCATTAGGTCACATCCCTCTGCATAACACTAGAATCTGCGACATATCTTTGTGCACCCTTGGGTACCACTACCTATTTTCGTACCACCCTGTATCATATGCCACCCTGCATGCGCCAACACACCCACTACATTGCTAGTAAGCTCTCCATGATGTGAACTATATCTCCTCATCTCGCCAGATAAACTTGAGCGACCTAACTCCTCACATGATAACGTGAATGACACTACTAATCCTATCCTCAATAGCTCCTATGTCCAATATACCAATGAGAGAGCATGATATCCATACAATACCATGTCTAGTGGCCTGCCGATGCCACCTCCTCCTACTAACTCCTGCTAGAGTAAGGTAATATTCCTACAACCCCATGTATATGTCAGATAGACCTGAGCAGCCTAACTCCTCACATGCTAACGTGAATGCAACTAGTAATGCTATCCCTAGTAGCTCCTTTGTCCAATATACCAATTAGAGAGCATGGTATCCATACAATACCCTGTCTAGTAGCCTACCGATACCACCACCTCCTACTAACTCCTGCAAGAGTAGGTTAATCATCCTATAGTCCCATGTATGCCCAACATACCATGACAATTCATGAACTTTGTCGTGCTCCCTTGTCAATCCATCATGTCACCAATGTTTTCAAGAACTCTAAAGGGGATATGAAAAAGTGTGTGCACCCAACCATCATGCAACTATTACCATCACCTACCGACTCCAGGATGTGATGGAGAATCCCACCCAGATCCCAACAACAGTCTAACCCTCGAGCCCCTTTGGTAATCCATAGCCTCTATTGATTTCTGGCCATGGATGTATCTAACCTCCTAGCCAGCTCCACTGGATACCAACTCAATATCTCTCACCATCCAACCCCAAGAGAGGGATCGAATGCACGAAAAACCATACACAAAACAAATCGTCCATCCCGCGAATGTTGCATCCTGCCCAACTTGTGTCGACTCAGCTCGCTAGTCTATCCAATCCATGTAATCTTCCTAGGTAATGCAACCTCTCTCTCACCAACACGAGGAGGCAGCCCAATAATGTTGCAAGCCCCATTGATGTATGTCAGAAGGGTACTGTCATCTCAAAGCAAGATAACTTTGTTGGTTGTCGATGCACCTAATTTCTCCTCATCAATCGCTGACTCCAAGCATGGTTGCTCATCCTCCTCCACCATGGGCTCAACATGAGCCACTAAATGCCCCTCCACAGATAGCTCATCATGTATAACATCCTCAACAATCACCGATAAATAGCTATCATCTGGAAAATCTGTCGTAGATATCGATACCTATATACCTATCGACTCGTCATCAAAGGTGGATATGTCTTCAGGAAATTTATCAATTTGATGTGTGCTGCTATCACTTGAAAACTCGGACACAACCCCAAACACCTCATAAATGGGTGTGTGCTCTACTCTTTCCCCCAAGGTGTCAACCATAGCTTTAAAAGGAATCTCCAACAAGGGTGACTCTTGCGTCACACTAGACACATCAACATGACCCTCACTCTCACGTGTGCCCACAACCTCATGCTCAACCTCCTCCTCAGGCTCTTAATATCTAAAGCTAGGTCTCCACCAACGAAAGCGTCCACTGGTCTCACCCTCTACTGTCCTTGTCCAATTTTCTCTTTTTGAGGAGATCTAGTGCCTTGATTCTCTTGACTTCCCCCCCACAGTGTAGATGGTTGCACCCCAACAGCCTGTGCATGACTAGTGCCTCTAATGTAAGGATGTGGATGGATTTTGTTCGACACCTTCCTCAACTGGGCCAATCTCTCATTATTCCAGTGGATTCCACCTCAAAATTCTTGCATACTAAATCTTCTTTGAGCCATTATTTATCTATGGTTTAACCCATCACTATGCATATGCATTATAACAACAATTAGGAAATTCAACACATACATAGAAAATCAAAACACAGTAAGGAATGCACCAAAACTTTGAGCCATTTTATTTATTTCTAAGCAAAATGGAGTACAAATGAGTATGGAAAGGGGAACCTATGCTTGCTACAACAAGCTAGGAAAAACCCAAGTTGGAATTATGATGCCCAAGTGCTAGAATGACTCCATCAAAAACCTCTGCGATGACCCAAAAAATTACTGCCATGGTTTTTGTAGGTGCGCTGGGATTTCGGCCAACAAATCTACCACAAAAATTATGCAAAATTAAATGTAAGGTCTCCACACCAACTCCAATAACACCCAATAATATCCCATGAACCCAAGTGGTGGAAACAATCTGGGAGTGAAATACACCCTCCTCCAGTAATTTTTTTTGTTGGTTACTGACTGGAACACTGATTTTTATCAAAAATAATGCCCCGAAAATTATACAAAATTAACCCTAGATTCCTCTCACCAAACCCACAAAACCACAGAAAGGGTTTTGGATGAATCCACCGACCCCCAGTGACCGCCAACAAGTGCGAATTACCCAATTTGGCCAGAAAACACCCCGCAAAATGGAAATGCTATATGATGTCGAAAATATGACATTGAAATCCTCCCAAAGTCTTGCGAATACACCCTCTTAAAAATGCATGGTTTATAAAACCCAAATTTCCATAGAAAGAAGCCACCTCTTGCTCCTGCATAGACTTGAGCCAGTGAGCTTTACGCACTATCAAAATGAGGGGAAATTCGTTCCAAATTCTGACCTTAATCACTGCCCTGCAAAATAATCCAAATTTTAGGCTCCAATTATGAAGAATGTCTCAACAAAAACCTAGAGTCCCCAACCAACTGCATCTGCTCCAAATGATGTGCCACGAAATCCTATTGTGCCTGGGAAATGCGCATAGCTGGGAAAAATATTGCAATGACACTCAACGAAACCCTTGAATTGGACTCCCAAATTACCTCACTTGGGAGACGCTCAAAGTTATCTGAAATGAGGGTGGAATTCTGTTTGGAATTCATGGTGCTAAACAACACTTTTCTTCTTGTGCTAAACAACCCCAAGAGAAGATAAAAGGTGAAATGTAATAGTCAAAAGATGATTAACAAATGAATCCATCCTCCTTTTATAATTTCTCCCGATGCTTCTAGACTCCTTTTTTAACTATTATTTTATTGGTGGGGGCCATTTTCCACTAAGTGACTTTTGCCGCCATTTAAAATAATAATAATTTGTTGTCAATCTTCAATAAAACAGTACCTTCCACCTTTCTCCAAAATAATATTTTCCCCCTTACTTAAGATCACCAAATTTGGGCAAAATTATAATTGGGGATGTTACATGTATACATTCAAAATCAAAGCCCCCGCAAGTGACTAGAGGAAAGCAACTGTTGACCATCTGTGAATTTTTGGTTGTCCTAGCTAAATTCATATACTAAAGGGCAAAAGAAAGAAATTGGATCCTTCATGCATGAAGGGAACATTTGTTGACTACAATAATTCTTCTAAGGCCTATAAGATCTATATAAAGAAAGGACATCGAATAGAAGTCAGCAAAGATGTAATATTTGATAAAAGTATTGCATTTAAGAAATCAAAGGATCTCCCAATGGACTCTGATGATGAAAAACTTCCTATATTTGAAGAGGAAGGCACTAGGGAGGAAAAGTAATCAAATCATGAAGATGAAAGTCCCTGTGAAACCGCGCAACCTGTGGTCATCCACGAAACTAGAAATATACCTAACTAATTTAAGTCTACTCTTTTCACTAGTAAATTTGGCCCAATTTCTGACGACCACTTCGTCGCTATTCCGACACATTGGCGTCGCAAGAGCGACATCTTGAGGCGGGGCAAAACGTGGTTAGCCATTATGTCGCAATTCTGACACTTCAATAATGTGTCGGAAGAGCAACAGTTTTTCCAACGTTTCCAACTAACCGTCGCTCTTCCAACGTCTTGCACTCCATCGGTCTTCCGACGTTTTCCAAAGCGTCGGTCTTCTGATGAACCATATGCATCGCACTCTTCCGACGTTTTGCAAAGCGTCAGTCTTCCGACGAAACATATGCATCGCAATTATGATGTTACCTCTACCGATGTTTAACTCGTCGCTCTTCCGACAAAACAACAAAAAATATTTAAAGACGAACTGTCGGTCTTCCGACGCAAAGAAAGTCTATCTTTAGACGCAGGGCAAAAAATATTTAAAAACGTAACGTCGGTCTTCCGACACTTATGAAATGTCGGTCTTCCAACGCAAGGCAAAAATTATTTAAAAAAAGTAACGTCAGTCTTCTGCCACTTAGGAAACGTCGATCTTCCGACCCCAGGAAAAATTTATTTAAAAAAAATGAAACGTGACAGTACTCACATACAACAATGTTGGCCTATGGCATTGCATGCATACAATATGGGGGTTGCTTCATCCAATGTAGATATGTTACTAGGATCACTAAAGATAGAAGCACTGGGTCTGGAGGTGTCCATCTCACAGAGTTTGCTGGTTGCATTTGGAGGATTGTTGCTTATAGTCTTGATGGTGTAGAGATCAAGCATAGAATTTCCGGAGGTTGAATTATTGTGTGTCATACTCATAGAGTTATGCAGGTCATTTTCATAACTTCCAGAACTCAAGAAATAATTCGACCAATTATCGGTGTATACAGATCCAGGGTACAATTGATAGGATCCATTGAATTAGTGGAGCTGGAGCGAGCATTGGAAGAAGATACTCCATGGTACTTGGGGACTTCAAATCCAGAAATCTCATAGATAGGAGTGTCAAGCATCGGATCATCCTTTTCAGTACATGATGCTGATCTGCAAACAGGTGAATGGGAATTGGAGACAAAAACTTGGGAGCTTACATTGATTGTATGAATAACATTGCAAACAGAATCAGTTCCATTAATACAAACCAATCTTGAGATTTCACATGTAGCTTCATAACTCCTATTTCATGTAGAAACTTGATGCAATTTTGATGCAAAGTTTCAAGAGCTTGAAAAATAAGGATCCAAGTTCTTGAAGATGAGGAGAAACATTTTCTCCTTTTAAAATACACTAACCTGTGTTCCTTGGGCTAACTCCATCGAATTTTTCAATAGATGAGTTCGTTGCTTGCGTTTAAAAAAGAAAATCAGGATAGAAATATACCTTCAAATCTGTGCTTATACTTCTCATGGACTTCTTTCCATTAAACAAAGTTGAAGCTTTGATTTCCAAGTGTGAAAGCTAACTCCATGGAATTTTTCAATAGATGAGTTCGTTGCTTGCATTTAAAAAAGAAAATCAGGATAGAAATATACCTTCAAATCTGTGCTTCTCAAAGTTCTGTTGGACAACTTAGAGATTATGCTGAACAAAATAATGTTGTCATGCTTTTTTCAAAAAACTAATCTTCCAAAAAATCTGTGCATGTTGTCTAAGCAAACTGTATAGCAGCCTGTGCCTATATTATCTGCAAATTTATGCTCTTGGTTTCTATGTCTGTTTTTTAAAATTATAAATGGCTATATGCTAGGGCCCCGTGGCTCTGAATGAATTGTGTTTCGGTTGCACCACCTTCTATGATGTATCAGATTTGTATGTCACATGTAAATGAAAACCTTTTTGGCGGGTTTCCTCCTCCCTTGCAAGTAATAATTGGTCTGCCTGTCCGTATTGCAATTGTCAACGCTGTGTTTAAGACCACGGCTGATGCTGCAAGGTCTTATTGAGGAGCAACCTCACCCTAGGGTAGTGTTTTCTTCCTTTAAGTACAAAAAAAATAGAAGCAGCCAGTCGGAAAAGTTGATACAATGATGAAGCAATGGGATAAGGGCTAGAAAAGTGCCCTAACTGGTCTTCTAGAAGCGCTTAATTCAAGGGCAAGAGGGCTTAGAGAGTTGCAGAGTGCCTCTTGGATGATGGCTTGAAGGGTGTCCTAGGAGATGACTCCAGAGGAAATGGGAAAATCCCCATCTATTGCAAAAGGGATTTCCCGTCCTGAAGGAAAAAATTATAATAGAAAAATAATGAAAAGAAAAGGCTCAAATCTCTCTTCTAGAATGGTGACATGGCATAAGGCCACATGAACCACTGTGATTGGTTGACATAACACATTAGAAGCATGATGTTAGCATCTAAAATATCTAGGACATGTGGCACTCCATGATAAAGACCTATGTTGCCAGGAAACGTGGGTGCGGGTGTGGGGACGGGGACGGGGACGGGGACAGCATTTTTTGAAACAGGGTGCGTGGGTTCGTCTGGGTATTTTAATATTAATATATATCATAAATTATAAATTATAATTTATATATCATATATAATACTATATTTTACAAATTAAATTTATAAATTATAAATTTAATGAAAATTAAGACTAAACAAACTAAGAAAACGGCTACCATCAGAATTCTTATCAGAATTGCATCAGTCAAACATCTGGGGTGTTTTTCCCACTCAGTGTTCTTAAGCTTGTCATGCCTGCCATGCAGACACAAATTTGGTAACGTTAGAAAACAATCATTCATTAACTGAAAAATGATGCAACAATAAAATTGTTGCAATATCCACACAAGTTTCCTGCGGCAGTAAAAAACAACTGTTTCAAAATCTACACATAAATTTGATGAAGATCCTACCCATAAATTTAATGAGGAATGTGATTTTTGAAATCTACACATACACTTGATGAAGTAGGCCTATTAGTATTGTAATTCAGATACTCAGATGATTGATTTTTGCTAACTATGAAAACTCAGGCAGACAGACTGTTTTGCACGCTTTCTACTAATCAAACTTCCTTTTATTAAAGTCCCACAAAGGCAAGTAAAATTTTGGATAGGTATATTGTCAGTACATTAAAACAACTCCAAAATCTCAAAGCATGCATTCATGCTCTTGTCCACTACAAATGCTGGTTGTGGAGTAAGCAGATAACTTTTTTTTGGTAATGAATAATTAAAACCCCTTCTAAAAGCAACTATTTACAAAAGCATCTTATAAAGTGCCAGCATACTAGATTTCAAATAAATTGACAGGATTCAAGCCTCCTAGCATACAAGTTGCTTCTTCCAATGTGTAACTGTATCAAGAAGGGTCCAAACACCATATCAGTTTCTTGTTCTTTATACAAAAGAGCAAAGGAAATGCATAGCAAATATGGAAGCATTCAAAGCTAATTTGCATGGTTATGGATACACCCCAGATGTTTGACTAAAAAACGATGGGTTCTTGATACCAAAAGAACCTAAGAACCCGAATTTTTTTTTTGAAGAACCCGGTTCTTCGGAGAAGAACCCGGTTCGTTTGGGTTCTTCAGGGTACTTGGGTGCGGAGAATCCGGTACTTGGGTGCGGGAACCCGGTGCGGGTTCGGGAACCCCACCCCCGGATGCGGGAACCCGTGCAACGTAGATAAAGACACATGGTGTGTGGATTTGAGTTTTTCAGGTGGTCAAGTGGGCCGAAAATAGGTGAAATGTGGCACCACTCAGAGATTGACATGTGCCAATTGGTACAAGTGGTAGACAATTGGCATTCTCAAACAACGAGGTGATGCAGGAATGACATAAGGGAGAAAATATCAGGGAAACCCCAAATCTATAGAACTAAAGCTCATCACCAACCTGAAATTGACAACTTTACATGATATAACCTATGAAATCGTAAATGGAGAAATCATAGTAACAATAAA
>JAXQQM020092516.1:0-10835 GCA_034641835.2 Pinus albicaulis | reverse complement strand
TCCCATTCAGGCCCTTCAATAATATTCAATCTTTAATCTCCGCCATATAATATTATAACTATAACCCCAATGGTTATTTTAAAATTTTACACTGTCCCCGTAACATTTCTTTTATTCAAATTTCATTCTTTGACCCCGGGCCCACATCGCAGATGGCCATTTGCGATGGCGCAATCAAAAAGTGCGCAAAGTTAACATTTGCAATTTGCGATGGGATCGCATCGCAAATTGGCAATCAACCATATGGCGGAACACTTTGTAATTGCGATATTGCGATCGTGCGATATTGCGATATTGCGATGCTGCGATGTTGCAATATTGCGATATTGCGATGTGGCGATATTGCGATGTTGCGATGTTGCGATATTGCGATGTAATTGCGATATTGCGATGTTGCGATGTTACAATATTGCGATGTTGCGATGTTGCGATATTGCGATATTGCAATGTTGCGATATTGTGATGGTGCGATGATCGCACATCGCAAATAATCCATATCAACAAGACACTTGAAGCTTCAAAACTGCGCTTTGTGATTTGCACTCAAGTGGTAGGGACCACTTGTCTTGCCACATTCAAATATTTAAATTCTTTCCGCTGTTTAAACATACTTTCATAAATTTTCTTCATACTTGGTTTTTGAGGGCTTAAATTCCCGAAATGACTGTCTTGAATAACTCTGCTCCTCCGTAAATTAGATTTACAGGAATAACTTCGTTCCATTGTAAAGACGGCTCTGCCTAACACCATAATCAACTCTCCTCTGCAATTTGTGGCTGCGGCTCATGACAATTAATTCATCCTTACATTTCTCCCTTCCTTCTTGAATGCATGTTGCTGTTCACCAAAATTCTGCTGCGCCTTTGTACTCTTCCCATTCTGTCTCTACTTCTTCTGTTCGTCCTCTGTTCTTTTCTGTTGATCGTTGTTTCCTACAACTTTGTTGTTCTTCTTCATTGCACATGCCTTTTCCATTTCCTTTGCCATATCCTTTGCCATCAATGAAAATATTCCAACAACATCTCCTATCACTCACAAGCCTCTTTTCCATCAATTTCATTAAAACCTAGATTTTCACTACATTTCAGCAGAAAAACCAGTCAAACCCTGTGTTTTGACCTTTTGGGTACATTTCACATGCCCATTCCCAAAAATTCCATTTGGATACTATATCCAACTCATCACCCTACCTCCCCAAATTTTTAGGCATTTTTCCTTAACTTCCTTCCACTTAATTTATGTCCTTAAAACCACTCTACTGCTATCCCCTGTTTTCCTAAATTTCCACCTTCCCTATCCACTACATCAAGCTAGGGCTTTCCTTGTTGAAAAAAATCATCTAGGATGAGCATGAGGTCCATAAAGGAGGTCACAAGTGCAGGTTTTAGCCAACTCAGACCCATGGCATCATTTTTAGAGCTTCGTGATCAAGCCAAGGTTTACATTGCACATAGGGACTGTTTGGCTTCAAAATTAGTTTCTAAAGTAATGCAGATCAATTTTACAGAAGTGAAAGAGGTTTTTGTCAATCATAGGAAAAATAACAAAAAAATCCTTCAGTTTATGGAAAGGTAATATGTTTTGAGAAAAAATCTCAAAATCCAGTTGCTCCAACTCATTTTCTGAACTTTTGGATAGGTTGTCTTCAAATCACTTCTTTGGGTGTTTTGAGCAGGGTTTTGTAGTGCTTAATGACTTCATTATGTAGCAGACATCATAATATTTCCAAAAATACCACTTTCAGCCCCAAAACATCTGGGAAGGCCTCCAAACTCCCTCTCAAAGTAGGCGTTATGCTTCTGCTTAGAGTGCGCTACGCTTCTGCAAATTTTGAGTGATCAACTTCAAAATTGGATTCTGTGCAAATAGGAAATTATTTTGGAAAAATCAAGGAGGTTTTTGTTCATAACATGCCAAAGAAAAAAAACCTCTCTCAGTTTTGAAAAAATCATTATTGTTAGAGATATATTGATCCCTATTTAATCCCTATTGTTTTCATATTTTTGGTAATTCCTTTGTTGCATTTTTGGTAATTCCTTTGTTGCATTTTTGGACATTTGTTACGCTTCTGGGAAGTGTTGTTACACTTCTAGGAAGTTTTGTTACACTTCTGTAATTTGGTATTAAACCTCCAAAAAGGGTCCAGAATTAGGTTTTTGGCTTCAAATATCTTCAAACAAGATCAAGCCTTGTGACCACTATTCCTTGGACCTATCACAAACAGTAATTCATCACTCTTATAGCCTCCCATCATCAAGTTATTAAGTTTATGATTGATTCTCATGTTCACTCCATATTTCACTATATCATCACTTCTTCATGGCATTGAAAGACTCCATTTGAATAAACCCTAACCTACTCTAGTTGAGTAAAACCTAAACCCTACCATATAACACTACCCTACACCTCTCATATACCTCACACTTTCTTCTCCCACCATCCATATTATCCCTAATAATCATTCTCATAAAACCCTAAACACAGGTTATTTCCACAGTGAAAAATTGGAAATTTCCTGTGTTTTCTTCATTTCATCACCCTCCCCACATAAATTTCACTTCATTCCACTCACAATATGGAGCTAACATGCCTCCCTATCTATTTAATTTTTTGTAGAAATTTCCATAGCTCCATAACACCCCATCTCAACCTCTAAACCTACACTTTATTTTTCCATATTTCACTACATATACTCATCCAAAAAAAGACTAGGGTTTTCATCAATTAATTGATAAATAATATGGAGATTGAGAAAAATAGCTTCAAGGGAGGGCGCCACCTTAGGTTAGAACCCTTCACAATGCATGAACTCAATGCTTCACCCTTGGCTAGAAGATATTTTGAGAGGACTAGATGTTTAAGGTTCTGTGAAAAGCTCAAATGAAGCTTAAAGAGAATGATATCTTATATTTGTTGGTTGAAGCTTCCTTGGTTGTTTAGCCAATCACTCATAGGTGCTACAGAACCAATTTTGATAATTTTTGAAGAATTTTGGTATTTTTTGTGATTTTTGAACAATTCTGGAAATTCCTCCTCATAGAAGTGTAGAAAAATTTTGTTACGCTTATTTTGGGGGCATCCAAATGATAATTTTTTACATGGATGGATGAATTTTTATGATCAGGAACCCCCTTGGCATAGAAATCTTTAAGTTTGAAGAAAAATCCCAAAAACCACTCATTTTTCATGTTTCTGCCACCTTTTTGGAGCCTTTGTTACGCTTTTGGAGTAACCTTGGTAGAATGGATTTTTGGAGGTGTTCCCATAGATCATTTTGCAAAATTAAAGATGTTTAGGAAGCTAGACACACAAATATAGTTGAATGTTTTTTCATAAGTTGATTTGGACTCCTAAAATTGCCTCAAAAGTGCCTGCAAACTTATGTTACGCTTCTGCAACTTTTTGTTACCCTTCTATCAAAAATGTTACAAATCAGCATTGGATTCCTCAAGACACTTGTCAAGCTCAGAAAATGTCACAAATTCGAGGTTTTGTTGTCATATGAGTTGGAATTAGATTTATTGAGCTGGTTTTTTCCTCCTATCATGAGGTAATATGTAATTTAATGTAAGGGACAAACACCCCTAGTTCATAGCTAAAATTCAGGGAATGGTTTCTAACCTCTATAAAATCTAGGAAATGACTCATCTTGTGTATTTATGATCCATTTTGGATGGGATTTCGACCTGATGAGGTGTCATAGTCCATATTATTTATAAGTAGACTCTCTTTAGTATTTTTTTGGGTTGGATAGTCTTATTTTGCAGTGGAGCTCTTGTAACTAGCATTTTGGAGTGAAATCAGAGACAGATTTGTAGAAATTGTGTTGAGAATCTTGTGGTATGCATTGGAGAATTTTTTCTTATTATGTACCTTCATCTACTCATGCTATATGATATATCTTCTTCTTTCAGGTACATCTTTCCATATGTTTATCTTGTAATTTTATAATCATAAATCATATATGTTCATGCTCTATTTTAGGCAAGGTTTACATTGTTATGTCAATTTACTTCTAAATGAATGAATTAACCTCAGTTCTCACTCAAACTCTCTTTCACTTCATCATATACTCAATGACCTATTAAACATGCTTTCAAACTACCTATCTAGACTCACATATTCTTTGCAAATTGGCCTTGGAATTCATACCTAAAACACCTTATAAACAATATTCTCACTGACTTTTCTATCCAGCACTAAAAACATTAAACAAATCCTATTTATTGAGCTTACATACCTAGCCTAAGATCATTAGATACTTAGTCATTCCTTTGACTGCAAAAGTGATAATGAGAAAGCCCTCTTTGGTCCTGGTAGGGCTAGCTACCTAACCTAAAGCCTATTTTGTGGTCACCTTTCTCTAATCATATTTTCAGCCTTCGGAAGTTGGGGAGGGTGATAACATTCTTGGCGTCATTTCTGGGGTGCGAAATTCAAATCTTTCCCAGGAAAGAATGACAAATATTAGCCCTGATTTCTGATGGTAAGCAGTGGTCAGGCACAAGAAAGTTTATGTATCTTTCACGTGGTGACTCCAGTGGAGAAGAATCCAAAATTTCATACTTTTCATGGCGACTCCATTGTTCAAAAATCGGCAACTTCAAGAAATATTGGAAACTTCATTGTTTTCAATATGGATTCAACTGCAAGAAATAATTCTAGGTATGATCCTATGCATCTAGATCATATTCCAGGCTTTCCAAATCATATGCCTAAGGTAGATTGGAAAACATACTTGCCAAAATTCAGAGATGGAAAAGGTGATGATGCTACACTTCATTTAATAAGATTTCATATGCATGTGTTTAAGTTGAAGATTAATTTTCATGAATATTGTTTAATGAAGATGTTCATGATCACATTAGAAGAAAAAACATGGTTTTTTTATGAAAGCTTGCCTCCCGCTTGTATTTATTCTCTCAATGATTTTCACTCAGTATTTTTTGAGAAGTATAGAGAAACCTATCCTTCTTTGCATTTGATTGAGGATTTTTTTGATCACTTTGAGAATTTTATTCAAGAGCTATAAATTGCTTATGGCCATGAATAGTTTATGGATGATGAACTCTTGGATTATTTGAATGCAAACCTTTTTCACTGCCATGAGAAGATCATGGATTCTTCCATGGATGACAGCAAACTTGAGTATAATTCTTCAAAGGATGACATTGATCTTCCATATTTTGAAGTTGATGATAATTTGTGGCAGTCTTGCCAATATTCAAGCGATCAAGATATATATGAAGTTGTTCTCTCCAGCTACCCTTCGTCCCTATCCTCTTCTAAGTTTTTAATTTAGGAAGAAATATATGCAAATCAGACTTTCGAGTTTGCTTGTAAAGAAACTCTAAAGAGTCACGATTTATCTGTTGAGGTCAAAAATAGTGTACAACGGGTTTGTTGTCTTGAGTTTGATGAACATGTTCAACAGCCTTCAAA
This sequence comes from Pinus albicaulis, assembly GCA_034641835.2. Lineage (NCBI taxonomy): Eukaryota > Viridiplantae > Streptophyta > Pinopsida > Pinales > Pinaceae > Pinus > Pinus albicaulis. The sequence goes on along the minus strand of JAXQQM020092516.1, from coordinate 5,393 downwards.
GGATCAATATGTATAATTTTCAAAGCCGAGCCAATTCTCTTTCTGATATACATGAGAAGCCACTTGTAGATATTTGTGTTGATGTTGATTTGGCTACCTCGATTGGATATATGCAAGAACATACAATTCTTGTCTCTAATCTAGATGATATGAAAGATCACATTACAACATTTCTATTTAAGAGGGATCAACCAAATTAAGAAGAACAATCAACCATTATATTCGAACGTATTTCCCTTCTTTTTGTTGATCAACAAGAGGTAATGTTTCATGATTTTGAAGACCCCTTGGGCAGTCTTTTGGAAACATCAAAAAAGATGGACTTTGTTTTCTTAGCCAACACAGAGATTGGGTTCAGTTTTCAGTTGGGGTTAGCATTACCACAACGATTTTTTTCTAAGGAAAGTAGGAGGAGCAAGAAATCAGATATCCATTTGCTTTCATGGTTGCACTGGATCTTTGACATCACTTGATCAAGTGATTTATGGATCAGTTAGAGTAGGTAAGGTGTAATGAATAAGCTCAACATTCTGAGGATCTTTTTAAGTGTTAGTTTCCAATAGAGTTTGTAGTTGATGATGTACATTTTAGTTCTCAGTTTGATTTGAATCAGTTTGAGGATTGTAGCTGCAGTGACTCCATTTCCCAATGGATGAGGCTACTTGTTCTACGGTGTTCTTGACACCTCCTGAAGCAGTGTCCATGCCCAGCTGGAGCCAATGTTAGTGTCCAAATGTTCAGTGATCAAATGTACTCTTTTAGGTTTACTTAGTAGTGTTCCTAAGTAAAAAGTTAATTTTTCAAGTTAGTTTTCAAATAAAATTATGTTCACTGAATATTTCTAGGTATGAAATGCTACTCCATTCACTCCATTCAAGATCATGATTATTTCAGAGGTCATGTCATGCATCAATCATCTACGATCGAAGGTCATTCACCCTTCTGGGTGTGTTGCGCAAGTGTTGCACAGGTGTTGCGCTTTTGGTGTTTGAGCTCCAAATCAATTCTCCAAGGTTCAAAACCACCACACCTTCATTTAGGTCAGAGTCTAGGTCTCATTTGTTTCACCACTATAAGATTCAACTATGTCATAAAAGAAAGCGAACAAAATCTCATTTTCACCATACAAGTATTTTGCATATGGAGTTAGAAAATATAGGGAAATAAGTAAAGAGCTCCTTTTTTCTCACCATCATACTCAACAGCTGCCATGGGTTAAATAAAAATATGCAAATTTGTGCCAACACTACATGTGCTACGCTTCTGGGTGTGTTGCGCAGGCGTTGTGCAGGTGTTGCACTTTTGGTGTTTGTGCTCCAAATCAGTTCTCCAAGGTTCAAAACCACTGCAAAAAGGTTCATACACTTCCTAAACAGTAATTGGACGACCTTCATACCTCTCTCAATTCAAAATTGATCTGCAAATGAGTGGTTTCCTTCATTAGTTTACCTCCACTACGTTTTTGGTGTTTTTCTGGTTTCCTTCATTAGTTTACCTCCACTACGTTTTTGGTGTTTTTCATCTTTTATTTGTTTCAACAGATAAAACCCTAATCTAACCATCTACAACATTAATATAACCTTCATAAACCATACCCTAACATATCCTATCACTCACAACCCTCTTTTCCATCAATTTCATTAAAACCCTAATTTTCAATACATTTTGGCAGAAAAAAACTAGTGAAACGTTGTGTTTTTACCTTTTGGGTACCCTTCACATGCCTATTCCCAAAAATTCCACTTGAATCTTGTAGCCAACTCATCACCCTACCTCCCAAAATTTTTATGGATTTTTCCCTAACTTCCTTCCACTTCATTTATGTCCCTATAACCACTCTACCGCTATCCCTTTTTTTCCTAATTTTCCAACTTCCCTATCCACTACATCAAGCTAGGGTTTTCCTTATTGAAAAAAACCATGGAGGGTGTGAACAAGGTCCATAAGGGAGGTCACCATTCCAGTTTTGAGCCAATTCAGATGCATGCCATCATTTTTAGAGCCTCGTGATCAAGCCAGAGTTTACATTGCACATAGGGACATTTTTTCTTTAAAATCCGTTTCTGAAGTAATGGAGATGAATTTTATGAAATGGAAAGAGGTTTTTTGTCAATAATAGGCCAAATAGCAAAAAAATCCTTAATTTTATGCACAGGTGTTATGGTTTGAGATAAATGATCAAAATACAGTTGCTCTAGGTCATTTTCTACACTTTTGGAAAGGTTGTCTTCAAATCAATTTTTCAGGGGTTTGGAGTAGGGTTTTGCAATGCTTGATGACTCCATTCTATAGAAGACATCATAATATTTCGAAGAATACCACTTTCAGCCCAAAAATCCTCTTGGAAGGACTCCAAAATCCCTCTCAAAGTAGGGGCTACACTTCTGCTCAGAGTGTGCTACGCTTCTGTAAATTTTGAGTGATCAACTTCAAACTTGGATTCTGAGCAAATGGTAAATAATTTTGAAAATGTGGAGTTTTTTGTTCCTAACATCCAAAATAACAAAAACCTCTCTCTGTTTTACAAAAAAAATTATGCTTCAGAGTGAAAATTTGGAAATTTCCTGTGTTTGTTTGATTTCATCACCCTCCTCACATCCATTTCACTTCATTCCACCCACAATATGGAGCTAACATGCCACCCTATCTACTGAATTTTTTGTATAATTTTTCCTATCTCCATAACCCCATCTCACCCTCTAAACCTACACTATTCCTACACTATGTTTTTCTAGACTTCACTACATATACTCATTCCAACAAAACACTAGGGTTTTCATCATTTCAGTAATAAAAAAATTGGAGAGTGAGAAGATGAGCTTCAAGGGAAGGCGCCACCTCAGGTTATAACACTTCACAATGCATGAACTCAATGCTTCACCCTTGGCCAGAAGATGTTTTGAGAGGACTAGATGTTTAAGGTTCTGTGAGAAGCTCAAATGAAGCTTAAAGAGAAGGATAGCTTAGATTTTTTGTTTGAAGCTTCCTTGGCTATATAGTCCATCATTTAAAGGTGCTACAAAGCTAATTTTGAGAATTTTTGAATAATTTTGGTATCTTTTGTGATTTTTGCACAATTCTAGAAACTCCTCCTCACAGAAGTGTAGCAAAATTTTGTTACGATTATTTTGGGGGCATCCAAATTATGATTTCTTTACATGGATAGATGAATTGTGATGATTTCGTTACAGATCAGGAACCCCCTTGGCATGACAAGATTTAATTTTGAAGAAAAATACCAAAAACCACTCATTTTTCATGTTTCTGCCACCTTTTTGGAGCCTTTGTTGCACTCTTGGAGTAACCTTGGGAGAATGGATTTTTGGAGGGCCTTCGCGTGGGTCATTTTGAAAAATTCAAGATGTTCTAGAAGCCATTCACACATGGCTAGTTGATATTTCTTTCATAAGTGGATTTGGACTCCTAAAAGTGCCTGCAAAATTCTATTGCGCTTCTTTTAATTTTTGTTACCCTTCTTTCAGAAATGTTACAAATCAGCATTGGATTCCTCAAGACACTTGTCAAGCTCAGAAAATGTCACAAATTTGAGGTTTTTCTGTCATATGAGTTGGATTAAGAGTTATTGAGTTGTTTTTTTTCCTCCTATCATGAAGTAATATGTAATTTAATGTAAGGGACAAACGCTCCTAATTCATAGCTAAAATTCATGGAATGGTTTCTAACATCCCAAGAATCCACAAAATGACTCATCTTCTATATTTATGATCCATTTTGGATGGTATTTCGACCTGATGAGGTGTCATAGTCCATATTTTATATAAGTAGACTCTATTTAGTCTTTTTTTGGGTTGGATAGTATTATTTTGCAATGGATCTCTTGTAACCATCATTTTGGAATGAAATCAGAGACAGATTTGCAGAACTTGTGTTGAGAATCTTGTAGTATGCATTGGAGAATTTTTTCTTCTTACGTATGTTAATATAAACATGCTATATGATATATCTTCTTCTTTCGAATACATCTTTCCATATGTTTTTCTTGTAAGTTTATAAGTAGAAATCATATTTGTTCATGCTCTGTTTTAGGCAAGGTTTACATTGCTATGTCTATTTGCTTCTAAATGAAAGAATTCACCTCAGTGCTCATTCAAAATCTCTTTCACTTCATCCTATACTCAATGACCTATTAAACATGATTTCAAACTAACTATCTATCCTCACATATTATCTGCAAATTTACCTTGGAATTCAGACCTAAAAAACCTTATACACAGTATTCTCACTGACTTTTCTATCCAGTACTAAAAACATCAAACAAATCCTATTTATTGAGCTTACATACCTAGTGTTACACAGCATTTTGTCACCGTCCCTGCAATCCCTCGCCCCACATATTGGAGGGTCTTTCCCATGACCTGTGAGCATTTTCATACTCTGCAAACACCTTCTTTGCATCCTTCTGCATAAGGACATCATTTCTCCTGTTGAAAATTTCCTCAAAAAGCCCACAAAAACCTATGTTTTTGCCTTGGCGCGGGTAGCCAATTCATCCCTTACGCCAATGTGGAGGATGTACACTAGAGCCCGCGCCACCTGGTGCTTTTTCTCTGTGTAGTGCCTGCGCCATCCCTTTTAGGAATTTTTTGTAACAAATAGAGGCGGAAGTTTCCTTCTAACCACCTCAGGGATGAGTCACATGAAGTGGTTAATTTGATGAGCCACGGATATCCCTCTTTGGGTAGTGGTTTCCTCCTCCCATGGAACACTCCTTGAAGATAGGTCTCCCTTCCATGATTATAGGGATCCTAACCTCTCCCTCTCCCTCTATATAAATAGGCCTTCTCCCTTTATGAAAGCTAGTTGAACATATAACCAAGAAGCTGAACTTGGAGAAGAGATACTATAGCTGAGTAATTGCTGTTGAGAAGGTAGAACCGAGGAGAATTTCATAGAGAGAGCCCCGTCCGAATTCCCAATGAGCCTTTGTGAGACACACTAAGCTGGAGCCCTGTTGGAGGAGACCGCAACGTCAAAGCTTGGTTGTATTTTTCCTTCCTTTCATTAATATACTCGACTATGGTATTGGTTCCATCATTTTGTTATGTTTATCTAATGCAATTGATTTAGTCTTCTTCGACTGACTGATAGTTATGAATGTGAAATAGTATGTTTTATATCATCTTTGTTTCTTGTGTATGTGTAGATATCCGGGCGTGAAAGCGAGTGGATCGTGATCTGTCAAACCAAGAGCGAGAGGCAGACACTCTTTTCGACGACAACAACGGTGTAGGACCTCCAGTAAGTCATCTATCGAATCTCCATCCATTTTAACTAGGAATCGATATTATAGCTTGTCTCGTTTGTGGCTAGACCCACTCTAGGGCTAGTGGGATCGCCTTTGTCCATAGAGGGGATTTACCTCACCATTCACT
>JAXQQM020075849.1:55000-139077 GCA_034641835.2 Pinus albicaulis | reverse complement strand
ACACATGAATCCTGCAAAAAGTCCTGAGCTTCAAATTGTCATCCAGTAAGCCACAAATAAATTTCTCCAAAAAACTTTTTATTCCAAAAACTTCAATGTCACAGCCGAATAATTAGAATCCACCCAAAATACTTCCAAGAGTGAAGTATTTATACAAATTCTAAACTAAAATATCTTGAAAAAATATCAAGATTAGTTCACAAATCTCTCCAACTATTTTACATAAATAGAACTTAAGTAAAGGACACTCAAAATAATTCATCTATTTGGAACTATTTTGTATGGATAGGTGATGACAAAGAGGAGAATTCGAATTTGATCCAACTCTTAGTTGATGATGAGGCATCCAAGTCACTAACTGCTTCCTTTCTTTGTGCAATTCTGCTCCAACAATTCTGCAAATTTGGGGTCCAATGATACCTTTATATTTATCAATACGTAATATATATGTAAACAGTGAAAGAGGTTATTGTAGATACATATGTTGGTGAGATAAACCTCTTTCACTTCCCTAAAATTCCTCTCTAGCTGTTCACAATAGGCTCTGCAAAACGATGTGTAAAACAGAGTTTTACAGAGTCTGAAAAATAGCCTCTAAAGATGTGCATGTATCTTTCAGCCTGAAATCACTGTGGAAAAACTGAGATAGGTTTTTGTAGATGGGTCTCTTAGGAAAACAAACCTCCTTCAGTGTTGTAAAATGTATTTCTAATTGGCCACAATATTCTCTGCAAAAGGATGACTTAACAAGAATTTTCTGCAAAAAGTGCTTTCCAACATTGTTTAATATTTCCAAAACCATAATAGCTGTTAGAAAAGTGAGAGAGGTTTTTGTAGATGGTCCTCTTAAGAACATAAACCTCCTTCATTTTTTCAAAATTCATCTTGGATTGATCACAATAGGTTCTGCAAAACAATGACTAAAACATTAAATTTCTGCAAAAATGTTCCTTCTTGTTGTGTTTTTCATCTTTTCACTTTTTTGTTCTTTTAACTGTTTTACTTTCACTTTAGATAAACTTCAATGTTGGTGAAAGTATTTTCATCTCCTCTTTTTACCATTTTACTGCCTCTGTAATTACTTTTACTGTTTACCTTTGACTGCTCTGTAACTTCTTTTTAACTTTCATTCTAACTTTTACCTGATACACTTTAACCACCGATACTCTTTAACTGTTATGCTCTCTAACCATTCTTTACTGTGTCCTTTTGCCTTCAATGTGTAGTTTAGGTTTTTACTATCTATTTCAACAGTAAATCGTTTAATGTCCTGTTTCCTTTTCTTGTCTTTCAATTGTATGTTTTATCTTCCATCAATGTTTGAATAGATTTGATAACACTCTTGGAGTAAACAAGTCTTATGACTAGTATTAAGACTATTTATCCAAGGATGTGGTCTTCTGATCACCTGTAAAACAAAACAAATTATTAAGAAAGCATTGGTTTGCAGAGGAGGTCAAAAAGGGTTTCATTTGATTTTGAGAGGTCTATGGAATGAATCTAGAATGATTTTTGGAAGGTAAACCATGCTCGAATAGGTTAACAGAGACTTTAGGTGGAGCAGCTGGGCTACAAAAGGGTTTTTATGGGAGAAACAGGTATAATTTCTAGTTTAGAAATGTAGTTACAGTTCTCAGTTTTAAGGTATGAACTAACAATCGATTTTGACTCTGTTTCAATGAAAGGAAAATGGACCCCAAGTTTTACAGAGTTCAGAGGGAGTTTCTAGGGTAAATACCTATTTTTCTAAGGATGACAGTGATTTTGGACAGGTACTGGTTGAGGAAGACGCTTTCTGAGAAGCTCAACTGTAATTCTTTTCGATAAAACAAAGGTTGGCGGACATCAACAGTTGAATTTCGAATTTCTGTGCATGGGAGACTAGTTGTGTACGAGATAATGAAAACGACGCAAAGAGACTTGTTTTATTCGCAAAATCAAAAGGTGGCAGGATTTATTATGAATGATGTCAGCATGTACGACAGACAAGTCATGAGGGAAGGTGGTAAGTGGTTTATTCCGCACCGCCATTTGAGGGATGGTGGTATTATATGAATCGGCAGCGATTCCACAAAGTAATTGACGCGTGGCCAGGGTACTATTCCGAAACCACTTTGATTTCGCGAGTTAACGTTCGGATGGAGGATGGGCAGCGGAATGGATGCGGGCCGTGGATCTTCGATGGAGTGATCAGACGATCGACGGGACGTGAACTTGATGGGGAAGTTAAAAGGCGGGCCCAACACAATTAACATTAATTAATCATTTTGGGAGGTGTTTTATTGGAGGATTAAGATTATTAATTAATCTTGATGACTAATTAACCTCTTTGTATGGTGGATGTCGTGAATCATTTATTTTTATTTTTAAACACATATATAATATGTTTAAACGATTTTTCATATATTTTTATTTATACAGTAATTAAATCAATGTGATTTATTTACCGTAGGGGGGCGAGAATAATATTAATGTTATATTTTAGCCAAAAGGGGGTATATTGTGGGTTTTGTTTTGAATAAGTGGGAATAAAATACTTTTGGCTAAAATAGTTTTAATACAAAGATTTTAGGGATATTATTTACAAAGAAGTTAAATATAATAGGAAGAGGTGATTTTCATAGGGATTTACTATATAAGTTAGAGTTAATATGATAAGGAACAATGTAAACTCAAAATACTTAAATATAACCAAGAAAGTGAAGTTTTTGGAAGCAAATTGCACTATAATCACTTCATCACTTAAACTTAGGATAAAAAGTAATTTTGAGGGTTTTATGGAATTTTGCATGATTTTCCTAAGTAAAATGAGATTTTACTTAGGAAAAGATTAAAAGTGAATGAGTGCAATGATGGATAACTTCAAGTACTTAGGGCTTTTTGATCATAAGGCCGAGGGTCCGGTCCCTCCAAAAGTCAAGGAAATGCCTTGAGCCCTTTTAATCTTCAAATACCTTTGCACTTTGGGGAAATTAGTAAAACTCTTAGGGAGAAAGTGATGTGGGAAGTTAAGTTGACCTTGCTTTGTTCTGAAATTCTGCCAATGTGGTGTTCTTCCTTTGCACTTGGTGATGAAGTAACAGATTACAAACATTTTAAAGCCATCATTCATCACATGTAATTCCACCACACCATCTACCTACCCTATCTACTTTACTCTACCATTTTCTCTTCTTTATTAGGGTGCATTTAGACTAGCAAACCCTTATCAATCTTCTTTTTCTTTTACATGACAAATCTATCTAATTCTACACTTATTGCATCCAAGGGCTCAGATTAAACTGTTGAGCACCTTTTATTAACTCTACCTATCTATTTATCTGCCAAGATTAAAATGTTTGGTCAGATATTTATTCTCTATTCTACAACAGGAAATTGAAAAATGAACTAGCCAAGCTTAAACAGTTTGACTATTCATGAATTGTGGCATAAAATACAAGTTGCACACAATTTTTTTTATTACATCAGAGTAAAAAGTAGTGGCATTTGGATTTGCACACTTTCCTTGGTCTATTTTTTTCTTGGGGTTCATTTCTTTCACTTTTTTGACCATTTTATTCTTTTTACCCTTTGATTTTTCTTTTAGGGTATACCCTCTTTACATTTTTTAAATTATTTGATTTTTTGGTTTTTCAAGAATATGGAACACCTTTGCTCAAGAAAAATGTTTGAACATATTCCATAGTTCAATCAAGACAATCATGAAAAATGACACCTATTGGTATAGGAGTCTAACACACTGGAGGATCAGGCTGTTGATTTTTATTCTCTCTTGGTCTTTGCCGATTCTGAGGTCTCCTGAACTGAGGGTTTCTAAATTGAGGTTCATGCCGTGCAAGGGGAGTAGAGGTATTTCCAAGGGCTAATCTATCCATCAATTTTCCATTGTTTTCATCATTTAATCCAGTTTGTCTTGAGAGGTAGAAAATGAAGGTTTCTCTTCTTCTTTCAACTTACCCTTACCCATTTTTGACTTTTTAGCTGCTATCAAATTAACCTCCACCCTCACAACATCATTTTACATTTCAAAAAGTGTAGGAGATTCTCTTTCTCTCAACAGTATGGAAAATTCATAGTCGAAATCTTCGGTATACCTCATTTGAGCTAAAGCTTCTGGTGGTTTCAAATGAGCAGGAATAGAATCTTACACTTTATTAAACCTTTTTGAAAATTTTTGGATAGTTTCAGGAACAACTCTTTTCAAAGTACTATATTCAATAAGAGCTTGCTCTGGATTAGTTATATTTCCCCATTTTCTTAGCAAAACATCTTCAAATTCATTCCAATTATGAATACTTCTAGGGGCAGGAGCTTTATACCATTTCCTAACCTCACCAGTCAAAATCTGAGCAAACAATCTCAATTTAACATCTTCATGTTCAAACTCCTCCCTATCTATAAAGTCATTAAATTGATCTACATGATCCTCTACTGTAATGTCTTCATCACTTCCCCATGTTTTAATTCTAGCATCATATTTACTAGGGAGATCATGTAATACAACAGGAAGAACAAGAGGGGCATATCTAGTAGGCGCAACAGGTGGATTTCTATCCATGGTCATAGGTACTGTGGTAGTTTTAGGAAAGGAAGAAACAGTAGATGATAAACTGCTATGAGGAGGACTGCTTGGTCTTTGTAGGCCACTAACAATTGAGCTCCAGTTGGGAAGAGGTAAACCAACTTTACTTTTAAACGATACTTTGAAAGGGTCAAGCTCCTTTAATTTGTCTAGAGATTCTCTTTCAAACAACAATTCTGAAGTGACAGCTTCCCAGAATTCCTCTTTGTCTTCTTGTGTTACTAAAGCTGAGGTGTCAATTCCTCTCTTATGTAAATCTAAGATAATTTCAATTAGCTCCTTTTCATTTTCTGATCTAAACAAAACCTCATGAATTTTATCATCAACTCTTTTGTCTTCAGGACTTCTTGATATTTCAGAGGACAAGGATTTAAAATGAGATGGAGCACCTGATTGTTGGAATAGGGTCTCCTACGAGCTGCGAAACTGGTCCATTTTGGATATTTTTGATTAGATTTAATCTAGCGGAGGGGTTTTGGGGTGGGTCAAAGCTCCGAAAGCGTTGTAATGGGTAAAATGGTAAACCAGGGGTCCAAAAACCATAGTTTGCGGACCATAGGAAAGTCTACGCTAGATTGCTATAAATGGAGGGACATTTTGTATTGTAGAAGATAGAAAATGATGAGTTATTGATGCAAATGGTGGTTTAAGATATCTGTTTGGGTTTTGGGGAAAGGACTCCTACTGGCTGTGTGCACGGAGATCCAAGTCCAACTGTGTGCGGACCCTGCTGCTATGTGCGCAGGTTGGGAAGGGAATTGTAAGGAAGGATTGATGAATGAATGAATAAAGAAATGTTGATAGAGAAATAAATATGTGAGTACTTTTGTGTGAATCATTGGTAATTTTTTCACTGTGTATTTTCTGTGTTTAAGCTGCGAATATCTGTGTAACTATGTTTCGTTCTCTGGATTTGTTTTGTTCTATTATGTTATGTTTATGTAATGGTCTGTTGCTATCATAAAGGCATATAATTATAGATCTAATGCACGTGGATACGAATAGAGACCTAATTACCCTTGCTCAGAGCGAAGTAATCTGGGAACTATAGGGCTTAGTGCAGCTCTGCTTGCCTTGCCTATCCTTTCTCAGGGTGCGGAAACCTGGTTCCAGCACCCACCCATACTACTTCGGGTGAGACTTTGAACTGCGCAAGCAGGTCACCACTGAAAGGGCCAGTAGTATAGGGGTTTTTTGGCAAACCTCACGCTTCGAACCTGGGTTAGGACCCCTCGAGCCAACAAATGGTTCTATTGCCGGGACCTGTGGCATTTTGAGGAAGTGATCAGGTATTGACAAGCAGGTACTGAACGGAAGTGAATGAGCGATAAGAACAATTGAACCGAGCAAGAAAAGGATCACTTAGCCTATAGGCCGCTAATAATAACAACGACGCAAGACTCGCCAGACTTATGGAAGCACAAGCCCTCAACTGAAACATCGGTAGAAGGAGACATGGAAGTACACTTGAAGTTACCCACCTTTAAAGGCGCGGCCGATGAAGACATGGATCGGTTTTGGTTCGTAGCTGACACGGTATGGACTGCGCAAGGGGTGGTGAGCGATACTATGAAGAAAGCACAGTTGTCCCTGGCCTTCAAGGACAGAGCGATGGACTGGTACATGCGATATATATCTCAAAATGGGATTGCATCTCTTCGAGATATCAAGGATGCCCTAAAACAACAGCTTCGGAAGCCCAGGTCATACTGGTAGCGGAAGTAAAAGACTTTAAGCAGGGTCCGTCTGAGTTGGTGTGGGAGGACGATCAACGATTGAAGAGAGCCATAAGAGAAGGAGGGTTCAAGTACGACGATAGGTAGCACATGGAATGGTTCATCGCTATGCTGCTACCTCACTTACGTATACCCATGGGCCAAAAGACCTTCAAGTCACAGGAAAAAGCCTTGGAAGTTGCCATGAAGCTCGAAGCCGCGCCCAAGGATGACGCGTTAGGGGGGGTACCACAAATTCAAGAGCAGCTCGGAGCCATGCACATGGAGATTTAGAGCTTACAGACGGAATGGGGAAAAGGAGCTAGCACTGACCTTTGGTGTCTACGATGTTGGGTGTCTGGCCATACAAGGGACCAATGTCCTACATTAACGGATTACATACCAGCAGGAGGACCTAGTCTGCTACGATCTGGCTCCAACAGATCAGCACTATGGTGCGATGATTACCGGGTAGCCAGACTGCATGATACGACCCAGTGTCCTCAGTTAAGTATGGGCGAGCTGAAGTAGCAGCGGTGCAGGTTCTGCCAATCGGTAGGGCATGACGAACATAACTGTCACACATATGACTTGATTGCAGATCGAGGGAACCTCTATAGGGTATAGTCAGACCTTATATCACCAAGATCCCCCGCGTGCTTCGGGGGCTCCCCAGTAAGTGGCAGGGGAGGTCAGGAAGGAAGCGCAGGATGGGGTCGAGGGCAGCTGATCTGCTATAACTGCGGAGAGATAGGGCACTTCACAAGGAACTGCCCAAATCCCACCAAGAAATCCTGCAAATATTTCCAGCAGCTGGACCATGAGATTGAAGACTACCTGATACTGATAGCCAAAATGCAGGAAAAACAGCCCACCCCTATGCAGAATGTGCAAAGGGTTAAAATTGAGCTACGCAGTGGGATGGTCACCCAGGGAGCAAGGGAGAAAATTGCCTCTTGGGAAGAAGTGCACCTCACAGAACAAATGCCACGGGCAGGCCCTGCGCAGCTTCCGGCGCACCTTGAGTGAGGAAGAGGTTGAGCCCTTTCTAAAGGCATGCTTGAAACTGCTACGTAACCAGCTGGCTGTAGAAACTCTTCAAGTATTATTGCATAGCTGCATAGCCCGACCCAACACAATTCCTGAGACTAGAGGTGTCCACTGGCTATATGGCTACAAGAAACGCACCGGAAGAGAAATGCGGTTGACTGTGCAGATTGGCGACTACAAGATGGACCAAGTTATTCTCGATCTAGGGTTGGATGCGCACGTGCTACCAAAGCAGACATGGAAACGAATGAGCAAACCTAAGTTGGAATGGTCCACTATCCAGTTGCACATGGCGAATCAACAGAAGATCATCCCTCTAGGACAGTTGCCAAGAGTCATGGTAGATATCGCGGGAGTAAAAGTCCTAGCTGACTTTGAGGTCATAGAAATATTGGAAGATGTGGATCCGTACCCTGCACTACTCGGGCTGGACTGGGCTATAGACATGGCGGGTGTCATCAATCTCAAAATGCGTAGCATGGTGTTTGAAAACAACGGTACATGCGTAATATTACCACTAGATCCAGCAGAAGGCGCGCGGTATACAAAGCCAGCCTATGAACGGGAGGAAGTAGACCACATTTACAGATTGACTAAGCAGGATGAAGACAGGATTAAACCCATAACAAACAAGATATTCTGGAGAGGTAGTGGTTGCTGTTCTGACACTGATGAGGAACTAGAGAATTGGAAAAACCAGTTACACGAGGTTTCGGTGCTGTGCTGCCCTCGGGTCGCAAGAACCCTCTACTGCATTTCCTCTGAGGTAAGAGATCTACCCCACTTTGATGAGGCTGGTAGTGTCCAGGAATTCCTAAGGACACTAGAAGCTATGGTGCCAAGCGAACGATGGCTTTGGGCCCTTAATCTGGCTATGTGTGGGACACCCGAGCGTTTGTGGGACACCCACAAGAAAGCATTCCCAGATTGGGAAATGTGTCGAGAAAGGATGTTCCTCGGACCTGGGGATCCCCACGCACATTTGCGTGTTTGGATGACCAAATAGTCCAACCAAACTACGGAAAAATGGGTCCATATAGTTTTTCATGGCTTGGGTCCTATCTCGACCACTTGGTACTTAGATGCAGAATTTCACCAGCGCAACCACCACTGGGAAGTGCTAAAAGAGGACTTTGTCGGAACATTCAGATTGATTGGGGGGACAGAGACACTCGACGAAGCTCTGCAGGACATTGATGCGTTTGTATTTAAGAACTCTCACTACCACACCGCACCAACGGTCCTGACATGGGAAGCGCAGATGCAAGACATAGCCAATTGCCGGAGCTTGGCGATTGATGAAGAAGAAGATAATCCTCGAAACATTTCCTTCCCGAAATCTGAAGGAGAACGCGCTGTCGTTGGGCCATCACTGCAGAATATTGATGTAACGTAGCCTCTTAAGCTACGTGACGTTAATATTGGGACAGAAGAACACCCTAAGCTGGCTAAGATTGGGGACTATTGGGATGAAGGGACTTCAGGCAAAATCAAAAAATTACTCACAGAGTATCAGGACCTATTTCTGACAAAGTTCTCTGAGCTCAAGGGAATCATCGGGGACCTCGGTATTATGCACATCACTCTGAAACCTGAGGCGCGCCCCGTAAAGCAGCGGCCTTACCGACTGAATCCTAAATACAAGCAAAAGGTCAAGGAAGAGCTGGATAAAATGCTTTCCGCAGGTATCATTGAACCAGTTGAGCAGTTGGATAGGGTAAGTCCAATGGTCATTCAGGAAAAGAAGACCAAGGGGGAAATACGCATCTGCGTAGATCTACGCAAGTTAAATGATGCCTGTGTAGAGGGGCATCTTGCGCAACTTGTGGCTCTGGAGGAAGATCAGTTTATTGCTAATTTTCATCAACAGGTTCAAAAGGCTCATGACAAAGCATGGCATGATCGACATATTCGCCAAAAGACATTCGTCATAGGTGACCTTGTCGTTTTATACGATAGCCAATTTTAGAAACATCCAGGAAAATTCTCACAGCACTAGCTTGGTCCCTACATAGTTAAGGAAATCATGAATGGAGAAGCAGTCCAGCTAGCTACCCTGCGTGGAGACATCTTACCGGGCTTTGTCAATGGTAGTCGACTTAAGCCTTACTGGGTTCAATGACTATATGGTAGCTACAATGACTCGGGATGAGTCACAAGATTGTGTTGGAGGACTATTGGAACAGGGTCTCCTACGAGCTTCAAAACTGGTCCATTTTGGATATTTTTGATTAGATTTAATATAGTGGAGGGGTTTTGATCAGGAGCTCAAATCTGAGCTTGGGAAAAAGCTCAAAAATGAAAGTTCTCAAAATTGATTGAAACAAAGATGGTTGCATAGGTCTCGTCTTCCTGATTCCGGTGCCGCAAACAGTTCGAAAAACGGACACCGTATGAAGAAGTTATTGCACTTTTAGTGGAGTGGGTCCGACGGAGCACGGAGGGGCCAGCCCTCCTCCCATGGAACCTCATCATATGACCAGTGTGGGAGCTTAATGTTAAGAGCGCTTAAGGAGCCTAATCTCAAGTTTAATATTTAATTAAACTTCAGTTAAGTGGAGTTTAATATGGCGGAGATTCTAGAGGCGCTCCCAAATTTAGGCGGACTTCCACTTTTAGTGGAGTTAACTGGCAGTTGCCCCACATTTAGTGGAGGAAATTGGGGCAAATTTGTTTTGGTCATAAATTTCTCATTACTCAACCTTTTTGAACGAATTTTTTTTTGATTTTGGGTCTCTTTGACATTTTGGACTCAATGGCATAGGTTTCAGAGCCATTGGAGCTCAGTTTCAGCATGTTTAGCTTCGGAGAATGTTTTTGAGCCACTAGGGCCATTTTGGGTTTTGAGTTTGGTTGAGCTGTGGGTAACCTTTTTTGGTGAACCAAAAGCCATTGGAGCTCAGTTTCAGCCTGTTTAGCTTCGGAGAAGTTTTTTGAGCCACCAGGGCCATTTTGGGTTTTGAGTTTGGTTGAGCTGTGGGTAACCTTTTTTGGTGAAACAAAAGTCATTTTCAACTATTTCTTGCATTACAGAGCCATTGGAAGAGGTCTTAACTCTGTTTGAAGACTTTCAGAGGCTGAAAACCTTTTGGGGAGTTTTCAGGGCCACTAGGGCCATTTTGGGATTGAAGCTATTTTGAGTTGTGGTTATTAGTTTGAGGTGAACCAAAGCTCTATTTCAGATAATTTCGACCTTCTGAAGCCATTGGAGGAGGTTTCAGAGGCATTTGAGGACTTATAAAGCCCGGAAATTTGCAGAGAAGTTCAAAGCACCAACAGGACATTGATGAAGAAATCACTGTTGATGGTAATCTTTCACTGTTTAGTGAGTTTGAAAAGGCATTCTTAGCTTTTTCCTGCCTTCTGAATCAGTTTATATATTCAGATTTGTCTATTGAGACACTTATAATCTTGTATTGCATTTTGAGAGCTTTTAATATAAGAGGACAAGCCCATTTTGGGAGGCTTGATCCAGGAGATGTAGCCCAAGAGTTGGGGTGAACTCCTATATCATATTGCTGTTGTGTGTTGATATTATATTGCTGAATATTGTTGCTGATATCCATGTTAAGTTTCAGCAAAAACAATTACACTTAAGATACATAAACAGTGAAAAGACATGCACCATTTGCAAGCTAAATTTCTGCTTAACGTCAAGTGTAAAGCCAGATCATTTTAATTAAATCTGAGTGTTTACTTCTAATATTTCTTTAGGCAGAGTCTGTAAGAGAGCTAGGTAGCCTCTGGATTCATCCTTTCTTTGAAAGGTGAAATATCCGGTAAATGCCCCTACAGTCCATCTCTGTATTAGAAATATGAAGTTCTCACATTTTCAGATTTAAACTTAGAGTATTTTTGCACTCATTTACATAATCGAAAATGGATACCTTGCACCCTTTTTAAGTACCTTCCATTTTCAGATTAGATGGTATCAGAGTAGGTTTTTGCTGTTTATATGCTCTAGGAAAAGTTATATAAACTATAGACAGAGTCTGAAGCAAGCCAGGAAGCCTTCGAACCGCTTTTGTTATACAATTGCGTAGTAGATAAATGCTACTTCAGTCGATCTCTGGTTTAGTTTATATTTTGAGCATTTGTGCAATCAACCTTGACTGTTTTATTGTGTGCATGAGTTTTCTTGAGATCATTTTGGGATAGCTGGTGTTAACCCTCTCCAAGAGTTGAAGGCATTTGGTCAAAAGCTTGTCGTTTGTTTGAAAGCGTTGAGGACTTTTCTTTGCAAGTTCTTTCTGATTGTTTGACCATTTACATAATGTCAACTTCTGATACAAGTGAAGTTTCCTCCTTCACGAGATTCTTCAATGATGACATGAAGAATGAGTTCTTTAAGGTGAAGGACATGGTGCAGATTCTCCTTGAGGATCAAAGAGAAAGTGTTCAACTTCGTGCACAATTGCTAGCTATGCAGGAAGAGAAAGAAGCCATTCTTCAAAGACTGCATGATATGGAGTTGCAGCTTCTTCAAGCTCAAGAAGCTTTTTCCAAGAAAATACCTCATCTTCAGGATGTAAATCATGAGGTAAATCATTCTGATTTGTCTTCAGTTTCCTCTATTGAAAAGTGTGTTGGTTCTTTTGAACATCATACAAGAGGTATTGGGTCCAAATTGATGTTGAAGATGGGCTATCAAGAAGGCAAAGGTTTGGGTAAGCATGCACAAGGCATTGTTGAGCCTATTTGTGTTGTGGAGCGTCCCAAGAATATTGGTCTTGGCTATGAGCAGCTTAATAGCGAAGCTTTGAGCACATGCATTCAAGAATGTGATGCAAATTTGAAGAGAAAATTTCTACCAAGTTCTCAATTACATCAATGTCATGATGGCAATCTTCCTTACCATTTTTTGAAGCCTTTGTTGCAGCAAGAAGATGGTAGACATGAAGCTTATGGCAAGCATGCAAAGCAACATAAGAGGATTTCTTGTACATATTGTGGTCGATTTAACCATCATGTTTCGAGATGCTGGATGAGGAAGAAGGCACACAAGAAGCAGATGAAGAAAAGACTACCTTCAAAGAATGTGCATATGATTTGCACTTTTTTCCAAAAGAAGGGACATGTTGTCTCTCATTGTTGGACTTTGCATCCAACTCGTTGTCCCACGCACATGCAGCAAGAGGACAAAAATATTGGCGAAGGTGGAATCATGGATTCCATTATTGATGTGGAAAGGGAAGTTTCACATGAGGAAAAGTTGCAGCAGCAAAATTCACCATGGAAGTGGCTTGGTGAGAAGTGGATGGACTTCTTGACACAGTAAGACGTACTCCTTTTGTACATATGCAAATTTCGGATGTATGCATGTATTTTATGCTGTAATATCTTTTTTGTTTTGAGCCACCTTAGATCATTGATCAAGGCTGCGTTGTATAGTTTCACTCTATAAATTTCTTGCCATAAATTTATGTGTGAGTTCAAGAAGGTCAGTTGCGGACAGTTGTGGATAAGCGCATTCAGGAAGGGAAATGTCAAATTCTTTCCATTTGTGGTTCAATTTCATTTGCTTTTCAAGGCAAAATTTTTGAAGGGCTGAAGAGAAGAGGATGTTCATTCTCTCATTTTCTGTACTACAAATCAGTTCAGCATTTTAGTAAGCTTTTGGGGACCAAAAGCCTCTCATTAGGGAGGTGTGATTAGGAGCTCAAATCTGAGCTTGGGAAAAAGCTCAAAAATGAAAGTTCTCAAAATTGATTGAAACCAAGATGGTTGCATAGGTCTCTTCTTCCTTATTCTGACGCCGCAAACGGTTCGAAAAACAGACACCGTATGAAGAAGTTATGGCACTTTTAGTGGAGTGGGTCCGACGGAGCACGGAGGGGCCAGCCCTCCTCCCATGGAACCTCATCATATGACCAATGTGGGAGCTTAATGTTAAGAGCGCTTAAGGAGCCTAATCTCAAGTTTAATATTTAATTAAACTTCAGTTAAGTGGAGTTTAATATGGTGGAGATTCTGGAGGCGCTCCCAAATTTAGGTGGACTTCCACTTTTAGTGGAGTTAACTAGCAGTTGCCCCACATTTAGTGGAGGAAATTGGGGCAAAGTTGTTTTGGTCATAAATTTCTCATTACTCAACCTTTTGGAACGATTTTTTTTTTTTATTTTGGGTCTCTTCGACATTTTGGACTCAATGGCATAGGTTTCAGAGCCACTGGAGCTCAGTTTCAGCCTGTTTAGCTTCGGAGAATTTTTTTGAGCCACTAGGGCCATTTTGGGTTTTGAGTTTGGTTGAGCTGTGGGTAACCTTTTTTGGTGAACCAAAAGCCATTGGAGCTCAGTTTCAACCTGTTTAGCTTCGGAGAAGTTTTTTGAGCCACCAGGGCCATTTTTGGTTTTGAGTTTGGTTGAGCTGTGGGTAACCTTTTTTGGTGAACCAAAAGTCATTTTCGACTATTTCCTGCATTACAGAGCCATTGGAATAGGTCTTAACTCTGTTTTAAGACTTTCAGAGGCCGAAAACCTTTTGGGGATTTTTCAGGGCCACGAGGGCCATTTTGGGATTGAAGCTATTTTGAGTTGTGGTTATTAGTTTGAGGTTAACGAAAGCTCTATTTCAGATAATTTCGACATTCTGAAGCCATTGGAGGAGGTTTCGGAGGCATTTGAGGACTTATACAGCCCGAAAAGTTGCAGAGAAGTTCAAAGCACCAGCAGGACATTGATGAAGAAATCACTGTTGATGGTAATCTTTCACTGTTTAGTGAGTTTGAAAAGGCATTCTTAGCTTTTTCCTGCCTTCTGAATCAGTTTATATATTCATATTTGTCTATTGAGACACTTATAATCTTGTATTGCATTTTGAGAGCTTTTAATACAAGAGGACAAGCCCATTTTGGGAGGCTTGATCCAGGATATGTAGCCCAAGAGTTGGGGTGAAATCCTATATCATATTGCTGTTGTGAGTTGATATTATATTGCTGAATATTTTTGCTGATATCCATGTTAAGTTTCAGCAAAAAAAATTACACTTAAGATACATAAACAGTGAAAAGACATGCACCATTTGCAAGCTAAATTTCCACTTAACGTCAAGTGTAAAGCCAGATCATTTTAATTAAATCTGAGTGTTTACTTCTAATATTTCTTTAGGTAGAGTCTGTAAGAGGGCCAGGTAGCCTCTGGATTCATCCTTTCTTTGAAAGGTGAAATATCCGGTAAATGCCCCTACAGTCCATCTCTGTATTAGAAATATGAAGTTCTCACATTTTCAGATTTAAACTTAGAGTATTTTTGCACTCATTTACATAATCGAAGATGGATACCTTGCACCCTTTTCAAGTACCTTCCATTTTCAGATCAGGTTTTGGGGTGGGTCAAAGCTCCGAAATTATTGTAATAGGTAAAAGAGTAAACCAGGGGTCCGAAAACCATGGTTTGCGGACCATAGGAAAGTCTAGGCTAGATTGCTATAAATAGAGGGACATTTTTTATTGTAGAAGATAGGAAATGATGAGTTATTGATGCGAATGGTGGTTTAAGATATCTGTTTTGGTTTTGGGGAAAGGAATCCTGTTGGCTGTGTGCACGGAGATCCAAGTCCAGCTGTGTGCGGACCCTGCTGCTGTGTGTGCAGGTTGGGAAGGGAATTTTAAGGAATGATTGATGAATGAATGAATAAAGAAAGGTTTATAGAGAACCGAATCTGTGAATACTTTTGTGCGAATCATTGGTAATTGCTGCACTGTGTATTGTCTGTGTTTAAGCTGCGAAGATCTGTGTAAGTGTGTTTGTATTCTGTTCTGTTTATGTAATGGTGTGTTGCTATCATAAAGGCATATAATTATAGATCTAGTGCACGTGGATGCGAATAGAGACCTAATTACCCCTGCGCAGAGTGAAGTAATCTGGGAACTACAGGGCTTAGCGCAGCTCTGCTTGTCTTGCCTACCCTTTCTCAGGGTGCGGAAACCTGGTTCCAGCACCCATCCATACTACTTTGGGTGAGACTTTGACCTGCGCAAGGAGGTCACTATTGAAAGGGCCAGTAGTATAGGGGTTTGTTGGCAAACCTTGCACTTCAAACCTGGGTTAGGACCCCTCGAGCCAACACTGATATTTCAGAAATGCCTTGGGTGCCTCTTGAAATGGTGTTTGGATTGTCCACAATGGTAGGTGGATCTAGGTCAGGATTACTCCTTGTGTATCTCCTTCTCTAAGCCACCTTTGAACATATAAACTTTAAATGGAGTCACCAAGGTAGATGCAACCTCGAAAAGCTTCCTGAGCTCCTACTACCTTTAGAAGTTCAACTTCAAAATCTCAGGAAAGTATAGTCTTCAGGCTCCCGGCAGACACACCAAAATTTTATCACAAAATCAGACTTGATAGGTTGCTCATCAAACCAATCTTGTGCAACTATTTCAAACCAATATTTTGGTTGAGGCTTAGCCTCCTCAACCTGAGAGGGCTCTCTCAAGGGTTTATGATTTTTGATAAATATGTAGATGGCTAACTCTATATGAGATAAAAACAAATAAATGATGTAAAATGGTTGTAAATCACATTAGCAAGTGTTCATTGGGCTTATGGAGTCATGATAGCTTTAGCAAAATCAAGATAATCTACCTAGCATGGAAGTCAAGGCATATCAGAGTTCAAGTCAAGGAAAAAACTTGTAGAACAATGAAACACACAATCAACTTGTTTATGAAGGAATTCAGAGCATCATTGATGAATTATGAGTAACATAAGCAAACACCACTGCAATAGAATATTTGAAAAATTCCATTAGAACAAAAACATACAAGAAAATCCTTATGAATCTTGAGTTGTCAAAATAGAAATTCTCAATTAGGCTAAAAATAGTCACTTACATAAAACCGAGTCTTTTTGCTAACAAATGTCCAACCCTTTCTATTTCGACTTCTTGATATTTTATAGATCCTTTACATCATGAGATAAGCTTCTCCATAACTAGATACATCGAATTCCCATGCTTTGACACCTATTCTAACTCTAAAACATGGTGATAGATTGTAGATTTTTGTGGTGTAGAGTTTTGTATTCAAAACTCGGAATCTCCAAAGTTCCCATTTTTCAGTCTACGTTTCGGGTCTAAAACAAGACCCATCTTCAAGACAAATCTACAAAAAAGAGAGACAATTAGTGTTAAATAAATAGAGGAGAATATGATAGAAAATAGAGCCGACCAGTAAAACATGGTATTTATTACAAACATAGTTGTAAAGCTAACATAGAGTCCTATTACAAATAGAATTAGAACTCTTTTGGTTCTACTAAAAAAAACCTTATCTAAACTTAAATAGATCATTTTCCACCTATCATTCCACTTAGTTGAATTCTGATGATGAGTTTCAACTTGTTATAACCATAATGTTGATGATGTTAATTTCCTGTAATCTAGGAAACTGCTCCCTTGTTTTTAGGCTTAGGATCCATTTAGTTTCTTAAGATATTATGACCATTTCCAACTAATAACTTAGATGCTAATTGATGTTGGGAATATGATTGAAATATATCCCAAGTCATCCCTTCATGCCAACTGTGCAAAACCACCTTGAATTTATCAAAACCATGAAAACAGACTTGCGCTACGAAAACATCACAGTTTCGTAGCACTGTCTTTTTTACCATTTTCCTTCAAAATTTAACTTCTTTTCCTTCAGATTTACTTTGATATTCACTTGATATATCTCCCTTAGGAATTTCCAATCAAAATTCTTGGTCTTCCCTCCAAAATTTGATAAGAAAAAGGGTGAAAAACTGCTACAACAGTTTCGTAGCGCTTTTCACCCTTTTTGCACTATAGGCGCTACGAAACTGCTGTGCAAGTAGTTTTAACTAGATTTTCACAAAATTAAAAAAAAAAGGTACCATAGCTCCATAAAATCATTGGATTCATCAAAATCATCGGACATTTGAACTAAAAACGTAATCTTCACAAAATTTGATCCTCATTTTCCATTTAGAGTTTGTTTTGAATTTTTCATTTTGTACCTCTGCTCTTTAGTTCATCTTGAGATGTTTTAAATGTAGCTCCAAATCCTTCACTTGGCTTCTTAGCTTCTTGTTACTTGCTCTCAAATGAGTGTTGATCACTCTAACAAACCTTGCTTTTTTAATAGCTGGAACTGTCCGTGTAAAGAATTGCTGGGCACTGCTTGGGATCTCTGACCTAGCAACTGTTTGACCTTCCCAAACAGTATTCAACCTCTTGAATTCTGTCTTTTAAATTCTATGCTGTCTTGACCTCTTTCTCATCATTTCCATTTCTTTATTTCTAGCTTCAACCTTTCTTCCAGCAGTTGACACTCTGACATGTGTTCTTTTCCCTTCTCTACCTTGTTGACTGCATGCTCTACTATGGGAGATGAGAGATCAATCAACTTTTTAGGGGCTTTGGCTGCTTCAATATTTACTTGGGTATCTTTACTGCTTTCTTGGAGTTTCTTTTCATGTCTAGTTAGAGGTTTTCTAGCTTGAAAAACAAAAGCTACATTCTCACCTTCAAAATCCAATTTCTTTGCTGATTTTATTTTTATCTATTTAGGTTCATTCACTTCAATGAAATCTGCCTGCACAATGGGTGATTATTCTATGTCTATTGCATGCAGTATATCATCCAAATTACCTTTCATCATTGGACTGTCCTCTTCCATTGAAACAACTGCTTTTCCCTTTGACGCTGATACTTGACTTCTTGTCTTTCTTTGACTCTCCTGCTTACTGGCCACCTGTTTTTGTCTTGTATCTTTGACCTTTTCTACTTTCTGTTTTTCAGGTGATGGGGTCACAAGCACTGATTCTTTCTCAGTTATATCTTCAACCTGTTTCCTTGGTTTCAACTTCACAAACCTATTGGCTTTGGTAACCACTGGCTGACTGGATTCTGCTACTAGAGGTGAAGGATTTCCCTTGATCTTAGGGTTTCTAGCTGGGGTTAGGGCTTCCATTTCAAATCCACTCATAAATTAAAAGGAAGACCAATATCTATTTATTTTCTGTAGCTCATTTAAAACCAGTAACTTAATCAAACCATGATGAAACAAAGATGTTTCACAACCATCAGATTTAGCTTGGACTTTGTCAGCCATTTTGGAAAGGCTTCTATGTAAATAAAATGGTAAATCTAATGATATCATTCCTGTGAAATGCAACAACAGTTTAAAATGATAAGTGTAGACTTTATGGTACCTTCCTTCACATGTGAAATATCTTTGGATGTTGAATAACAACTTTGCATAGTTATCCTTGATACAACTCCTGGGTATTTCATTGTTCAAATCCATATCTACAAATTCAGGTTTCATAAACTCTTTGCATGGCTCCATGTCAAACCTAAAACGTTTAAACCAAGATTGTTGTCCCCTTGGTATCTCTGTCACAAAATCTATGATCTCAGGTGTCACTAACATGTTTATCATTCCAACTTTGGTAGTGGTTCCACTGAAATGTAGAGCAAAATCTTTGGACACTTGAGTGTGGCAACCCTGTAGCTTTTCACAAAATTTGAGACAGCTAGCCTTGCTAAAAGCCTCCATTACCATTTGATCCTCCATAACATCATTTGTATTCTCAGGTTCATATCTTAAACAATGTCCCCCTCTGTGGATCTTCTTTTCCTCTTCCATATTCCCTGTAGAAAACCTATTGGTTTCTTGAAAACCTAAAAAGCAACCTCTCTTGATTTGATGAATCAACCTCGCTTGATTTGATGAGGGTTGTCTTTGGATAGAACAAACATAAAATTATCCTCACTATTTCAGAGCTTGGATAACATATGTGAAGGTGAATGAAACAAGAATGACTCAATTAGGCAAAAAATTCGAATTAGGGATGTCATTTCATGACCAAATGATGATTAATTGATACCTTA
This sequence comes from Pinus albicaulis, assembly GCA_034641835.2. NCBI lineage: Eukaryota > Viridiplantae > Streptophyta > Pinopsida > Pinales > Pinaceae > Pinus > Pinus albicaulis. The sequence continues at coordinate 119,877 of JAXQQM020075849.1, read as the reverse complement.
TCATGAATATGATGATTGTAGGACAAGTGGGTACAACAAATCTGTTAACTAACTGACTCACCATACTCCTATCATGTCATTCCCCAACTGAAACTGATAAATTCCGAATTATTTTACACGATAGCTACGAAACCACGCTTTTGTAGTGCTCACAGTGTAAATTTTGCAGTTTGCGCTATGAAAGTAGCAGTGCTTTCGTAGCGCAAAACTCATTTTTTGAACTAACGTCGCTACGAAAATGTGGATTTGTAGCTAATTGCAGAAAATCAACCTAAAACCTACTTAGATGTCCCTTAAATGAAAAATGTGAACTTTTTAACTATGGAATGAACCTAAAAAGACTTTTTTGAATTTTGATTGTAAACACTAACCTCCAAAACTATGACATATCCTTGACCATACTAAAAATGACTTCAAAACTATTTAGATTCATTGTCAAAACAATTTTGACATGCCATGTTTAATTTATTTATTTTTTATAGTGATAATGGACCCAGTTAAACATTTGGCCCCTTTCACACCTAAGGGTGCTTATTTACATAGCCCAGATTTAGCTTTTTTCACATGTGGCATTGATTTATTCACTATTTAGGAGTTTTATGATCTTCCTTTACAATTTTATTCATGAAACAGAAAAGTAAAAACAAAATTGAATATTCCCATTAGCTTGGGCTAATTGGGAATACTACATTAACCACTTTGTGGGCCCTTGCAGGAGTGAAACCTAGCTATCTAATAGGAAAATTTTCTCTCATGATGGTTATAGATGATGTTTGAAGGATGTATGCATCCATTGGATCACCATCTAGGCTTTCTCCATGTGTTTCACTAGCATGAGTTTGTGTATGTGACACCCCTTTGATTACCCAAATATTTTTAATGTAATTAAAAACATGTAGCGGCTAGGGTGCTAGCATTGATTCTATGATGTCAAACTTTATTATATGATATAATGTTTATTTTTTAAATAAAATTGGTAGAGCTGAAGAAATAAGACAACCAATATATTATAATGCCTTGGGAAGGGGGAAACTTGAATTTAGACTAAAAATATAACTTGGGTGAGTATTTCCCTTTGATGTTATGGTTAGTCTTCCCAAAAAGTTGAAACATTGGGATGATGACGGATCAAAGTGCGATTATAAAAATAGGAGGAAGGAACAATCAAGGGGTTATTATTCTTGATTCTTAAGATTCTATTATTTCTCTCTTCTATTACCCTCTCATACATCTCTCTCTTATAAAAATAAAAATGGAAAAAGGATTGTTGAAAAAATCTAGAAAGGTTTAGACCTTATGAATAGTTTAAGAGATATGAGGGTGCTGGATCCTCGAATTGTCCTCAATTTTGACATCCTTTTTCCTGTGTTTTCATCCATCCTATACTTGTTTTGATATATTAATAGGTCATAATTTCATTTGGGTCATCTTCAGACATTAAAAAAAAAAAAAAAAGGTATCAAATAATTGTAGCCCACGATCTAGATTTTGTTTGTGAAAATTGACTAAAATATCTCTTTGGCTATCGAATTTTAATATTTCTGTAGCTGACTGAATTTTTCGTAGCTCAATCTAGGGTTAGACAGGATGAAAAGACATCCAAGGTGAATAAAATATAGGAGTAGAGCCTAAATTTAAGAGACATGGACATCCACCTATATAGATTACTCAGAAGGCCATCCAGATCGATAATCTACTTGGTGAAAACTCGGGTCAACGTTGTTTTGTTCATGCGCAAGGGTTTCAGGAAGTGGTTTTCGACATCAAGAAAGCGTGAAAAAAATTGATAACAAGCGAGTATAATGATAGTTGATGGATGATGTAGGATGACGAGGATCTGCATGAATTGCTACGACAAAGAAAATCACGCAAGATCCATTTTCCTAATTAAATTGTAAAAAATGTGTTGTTGATTTATGAACTTGTCTTTCGACATTTAATTCTTTAAGTTGTAAGAATAGATGTAATAAAAATAAATCTTCAATTCGAAAGATATGAGGAGATGTTATCGAGTTTTTGAAGCACCTTAAATTTTGTAAGTAAAGAACTTTTTTTATCATTATAATTACCCTATTCCAGACTACGCGCATACATTATTAATTTATTTTATTTGAGTTCACCTCACTTTACACTCAACATGAGCGCCCCCCCCTCAGAGATATAAGATATTTAGCTATTTTGTTTCATTGTTAACTGATTTTGAATTCGCAACAAGTTCAATTATGTTGGTTCATGCTTTTATCCCTTCTTGTTTTTTGTTCATTCACTCACTAATTTCATTGTTACAGGTTGAGCACTTTCTAGAAAATTAAAACAACAAAAAAAAATTTATTTTATTGGTTGATTTAATTGGATTCCATTGCTTAGTCTTAGATTTAGACAATCATATTAGTTTTGATCATAATTTTATGCATTAATAATCTATAATCAAGGCTTGTATTTTGATTATGCTATTTGATTTATCATTAAAGTATAAGTTTTCAATTCTTCCTTTTTTATTCAAATTATTAGAATATAATTTTATTTTATTTTTCAATTAGCATAAGAATTTCAAATCAGTTTAATAGAGTAATTTCAATTATGCTCATAGAATAGATTTTAATTTTTGTCAATAGTGTAGTCTTTCAATTCAAGTCAAAAGTATTAAAGTTTCCTTTCTGTCATTTCCAATTCATGCTTTTAGAATGACTTAATTTCAAGTTACTTTGATTACACAAGCATTATAGAAAGAACATGTGTGTACTTTTGATGAAGAATTTGTAACATCCCATAGTTTATTTTCCATGTAAATAAAAAAGGACCAGGGTCATGGGACACATATTCCAAGTTGAATGGTGGGAAAACATTACAATGGGCATCAATTTTAGTTTATTTATGGCTATGGAAATTGGCAAAGGCTTTGGAAATTGAAAAGGGGCAATAATTGACTTTTAAATATGAAAATAAAGGTGAAGAGACACAAATTTGCATGCAAAGGAAATTAGAGGAAAAATGAAGGAAAATGAAAAAAAAGAGACACCAATGATAAAAAGGCACCTGAGAATCAATTGAAATCATTTTATCATTCTTTGATTAGGATTAGAAATGGAGAAGGATCAAACACTTGGAAAAGAAAACAAGGAAAGCAAGGTTGCGTAAGAGAAATATTGCATAACTACAAATAAGGACAAAAACTAGCTATGGATTGAAGGTAATAGAGCGCATCTGAGATTTAGCATGCTGGTTTTTGATGCATGGTATATGAATGTGGTTTCTTAGTTATGTGTTTTCATTGGCATGGAGATTTTCTTGGATTGACAATGGTTTCAACCTTGCCTTGCCATTTCCTAGATAACCATGGTGTTGTGGGTTGCCCACTTGTTTTTCTTATTGGTACTCAGGTTCCCTATGGCTCTGGGTTGGAAAAAACACTTTGGAAGCCTTAGAATAACTTGGGTTTAGTTACTAGTTCACGGAACTCACAAGTTGGGACAAATGATCTAGAGCACTTGGTGGGTTGAGATACTAGTTCCTGGAGCCGCAGGTGGAACAAACACTTTGGATCCTTGGAAGGATGTGGTTTGAGTTACTACTTCCTGGAGCCATGGACAACTTGGGTAGAGATTGATCTGGTTGGTGTTAGTGATTTTCATACCATATATGTGGAATCATTGTGGTTGAGGGTTGATATGGTTTAGCCTCTGGAAGCCCTGGTTGGTTTTGTTTTGGTTTGACCCATGAGATCCCACATTTATGCTTGGAATATGGCATGGGGGTGATTGGATGAAAGAGAGATTTGGCTTATCCCAATATATGGTCGGGTGGTATGTGGAAGTCCCCGGCTTGGTTGGATTTTTCCTATGTTAATACAAGATATTTTTCTATTGTCATTTATGAGAACTTGTACCGATTGTCATGTTTACATTATGGTTGATTTTCCATGGCTTCTATGCTGGTTATATGTTGGGTATATGATGTATTCTATCTATGGCTCTTGACATGCTTTGCTAAGTATTTGAATGGTTGATTAATGCATGGAGTAACAAGTTCTATTGCAACTAGCTAGAGAGGGCTTAGAGCCTTCATGGTGATTCTCAGATGAAGACTATAATTTTATGATAAGATATGCATTCATGAACTATATTTTACATGTTTTTAATATGTTTGAAGAAATGTATGTCATGGAATAGGCATGTCTAGGTCAAGTTATTGCTTGAGTTTGAATGGTTAGCATTGTTATTTCCTTTTCTATGCTTTTGGAAAGTTACATGTAGTTCTAGGAAGTGGTCTTGAGGCTAGTCTGAAAAGGTGAAACAAATCCTGAAACTGCAAGATCATAACTAGAGTTTTGGGTCATAACCGCATGGAAGTAGGCTTATGAGTGTGTTTTGAGGATCATAACTACATGCATGTTGTGTTGTGCATGTAGTTAGGGGACACGCTTTTGAAAAAGCAGTTCTAGCTCAAGATCTGGTCATCAAAGGTTGTGGATTGACTTTTGGGTGATCTAGTGTTCCCAAGGGATGCATGTAAGTTGTTGGTGTGCCAACCCCACTTCCATCGTCTCATGTTTACCCTGGCGAGCTGGTAAAAGTGGGTAAATGTGGGAAGGGGTGTTACAGAATTAATTTTGATTTAACTTCATGATAAAAAATAGAACTCATAACATATATAGTGCACATATGCTTCACAAGTACACAAATCTTGGTTTTATGATTTAATGATGTAATTAAAATATCAATTAAATACCCAAGAATTTTTGTGCTGTTGTCAGGGAAGTTTATATAGGACTTTATTTTTTATTTGCATATCATATTATATGCATTGATTCTCTAGATGCATAATTAAAATCATATTGAAATCATTTAGGATGCATGTATAGAGAATGATATTATAGGGGTATATTTATAAGTAGAGGTAGAGGACATAGTTTAATACCAACATCACCAACCACCACCGCCAAAGCACGAAGTGCCACACCATCCATTGACACTCGCATTCCATCCATAACATGTAGACATAGACTCCTTGAGGTACATAGATATGAAATTCAACCTATGAAATTTCTAACTTCGTCCACAGAAGTGGTAGTTGAAGAAACTACATCCCCTACTAAAGGAATTGTATTTCTCTCTTCAATAGGTGAGAAACTCCTAGGACAAGAGGTAGAAGTGCCCAGTGAGGAAGAGGAAGAAATTTTTCAGAGATACCATTAGTAGAAGAATAAGAGGAGGAAGTAGAAAACCCTATTGTTGAACCTTAAATTAGCTCTGAGGAATCTACAATAGAAGGAGAAGGGGAAGGCGAAGTACACAATGGAGATGGTGGACCAAGGATTGGTAGAGGAAGAGGTAGAGGAGGAAATAGAGGAGGTCGAGGTGGTAGAGGTGGAAGGGCAGATGTTAGAGAAGAAGACCCTTATGCATTCCCTATCTTGGATGAAGATACCACAACTACCATGAAAAATATCTCACCTTCTATCCTTCCCAATTTTTATGGCTTAAGAACCGAGGATCTTGAGACATTTATTTTTGAGTTTGAAGTATTGTGTAGATCATATCATTATTTAATTGATACTCAAAAACTGAAATTGTTTTCAGTAACTCTAAAAGATGGATCCCTTAAATGGTTAATGGGTCTAGGAACACACTCTATTAGAAAATGGGACAAAATGAAGAGAACATTCCGAGAAAAATACAAAGATTATTGTATGCACTGTAACCTTAAGGGTGAAGCCTTTAAGATGGTTCAAAGAGAAGGTGAAAATCTTGAAGATTTGGTGGAAAGGTTTTCCTATAATATAAAAATGGATAAAATGAACAATTTAGATGAAGAGACCCTAAAATCTATTTTGCTACAAACTATAAGAGATGAGTGGATTGATCTCCTCAATTTAATGGGAAAGGGATATGTCTCTCAATTTTCATTTGACAAAATTTGTGAGTTGTGTAAATACATTGCAAGAGGCAAGGAAAATTATGGAAAAAATCTGAGAGACCCAGTCATGTCGAGAGTAAGAAAATCTGAATCTGGGACATTAAGTAGAGAAAAATTAGGAATTTTTCTTGATAATTTCAAAACATATATCCTTGTAAATATTAATGAACAATTGGATACTCTACAAAACAAGAAAAACGAAGAACACTGTATTTTATATATTTTGTCCTAGGTGTAGGAAAAAACATGCTCTACGAGAATGTCCTTTGGATAACATTGAGATATGTGTCATATGTGCAGAAAATCATGATACAAAATAATGTCCTTCAATGATACAAAGGATCCTAAAATGGCCTAAAATTCAAAGCCTCCAAAATTTATGGAAATAACATCATTTCATAGAACTCAGAAAAATGATTCCAACGAAATTTGAATCAATTTGAATTGTGTCAAACTGACTCTATATGAGGAAGTTATTGAAGTTTCAATTTTTGCAACAATTGGAAAAAAATTAAAAGTAAAAGTCGAAGTCAAGGGTGACATGGCACGTCCAAGAGATATTGGGAAATAATGCATATGGAATGAGATTATTATATGGTTTATAACCAACACATAACATGTTTTATATACAGGGTGTTAGGGTCCTATAATTGATAGGATCACAAGGTGATTGGAAGTTTTATCTTAGTTATATGATATTGTAAATAATATTTCAATTTCCAAATGATTTCCAAATATCTATATATATATATATATATATATATAATAAAATGAAAATAGGGTATTTAAAAATAGAATAAAGAGACAAAAAGAAAAAAAAATAAAGTTGAAAACCCCATAAAAGAAAAAAAAAATAGTACTGAAAGTGTTGCAAATATAAATGCCACTACTTGAAGATAGTTTCATTCTGTTAAATAAAATGAAGGTTGTGTGCAACTTGTTCAAAATGCCACAATCCTTACTCATTGTTTGATCATACAACTTAATCATGGTCAAACAAGTTTAAATTTCTGTTAATTAGATTAGAGAATAAGGTTAGCCAAGCTGTTTAATCTTGGCTAATGTTAGCTAGGTAGATAAATATGTTGATTCAAATGTTTAAGTTGAATCAATAAATAATAAATGGATAGGATAGAATAGGTTTTTGATTTTTGAAAATAAATAAAAACAAGGGTTTGCAAATCCAAAAGCACCCCTTGAAATGAATAAAAATTATAGCCTTAGGATTAGGTGAAAATTTGAAGTCAAAAGGGAAAAAATGTGATTAATTCTACTTCAAAGGCTCATTAGTGCACTTTTATCCTAAGTTTGAAAAAATTATGAAATATGATTTTTTTGCCTAATGTTTGAGATTCATTAAGATTTTATCCAAAGTTCTGCCCTAAAAAAAGGTTTGGTAAAAGGAAAAAGTGTTTGTTGCTTTCAGTTAATTCAAGCGTTCAAATTAACGACTTGATTATCATTGCGCCAGATCTACGGCTCATGATGCTTTTCCGCCCCCCTCACCATCCTAACTTTATCACTTAAGGGGGTGTTTGAAGGTTTACTCTGTAGGTCCCATGCAACATGTCACCCCCCGCCCCCCCCCCACCACAATACCACTAACCACTCTGAACCGCCTCCAAAATACAACTACCACACTCCTTTCCCACTCTCTCTTCCCACGCGATCCCCTCCACTGTTAGCTGTCGCGTGGCTACAGCCGTTAACCAGTCAAAACATTTCCAAAGATAACTGTTAGCCATTATATGTTTCCTGAGCAACCGGTCGATATTCCAATGAACTTGCGCCCCCAATGGAATAATCCCCTTCACCATAAAGCTCTGCCGCGCCACCATTTTTCACCTTTTCTGCTGCAAATTGTGTCAATTTTCCTAAATTTCCAGATTTCATGCACTACTAACGTTCTTCCATCAATGAAACATCTGAACGAGCATGACAGAAAGCCCAATTCTACTCCAGTCTTCTACAAACCACCACATTCCTGGTAAATATTTTCCGCTACCTTCCTATCTCTGTAATTTCATAATTGATGGTAGTCCTCCAAAAAAGAATAACTCTGAAGAATCTGTCCATCCATTGGTGCATCCCTCTGTAGATCTGGATCACATTCCCCTTACAGACCGAGACAATAAAATCTTTGAGACTCAATGTGAGTTCAATATTTTCAAACTCTACTACTAGCTCGAGGATAAATTCATTGATAAGACTGATGAAATTAGACTATGGGAGTCTAATCTCCCTCATTATATATTTTCACAGACCTTTCAGTACCCTGGATTTCTTAGAAAATGCCAAGCTTGCTATGTACCAAACCAGAGAGACATCATATCCCTAAGTGGTTAAATTCTACTCACCATTACCTCTAAAACCATTGACCAGATGATGTAGGCCCCTCCTATAGAAACCAACACTCCTTTTTCCATAGAAACCTTGAGTGAACTGTATCAAAAGTTTGATTTTGCTAAAAGAGCACATATTTTTGACATCTTCTTGAATGAAAACACCCGATTTCCTAGAAAAAATCCACCTTATCCCTCTTCCATGTTCCCAGATCAGGCCAAGGAAATAATATCTGTGTTATCCTACCTTTTAGGCTATTATTTTGATCAATGGGTAGATGAAGCCCTGTTAGGTTTCCTGTCAATATTTTCTATAGATCATAGAACTTCAATCATTTTCAATTTAAGTCAATTCCTAGCTGACAATATACATGAGCAACTCCTTAAGTTACCAATTGAAGGAGTGTTCAGGTATACTTCTATTTTGGTTTATATGTTTATCTATTACCAGGCAGACAAAATCAAGTTTTAAACGTAGAAATTAGATGAGGAAGGGAATCAACAGTCTATAATATTTTGGGCTTTCATGGTAATGAAAGATTCAGAGGAATATACATTCAAGAAGTATATTAAATAGTTCATACATCTAGTAATGAGCATGTTGACTAGTTCTATAGAACCATTAGGGGAATTTTGAGGTTTAAAATGGTCCTCATAAGAAAAATGTACAACCAAAATAAACTTTATAAGAACCAATAGGTTTCAAGATGATGATGTCAACCATGGGGAATGATTCACCATCTTTTAAGTAAAAGGGTAAGAATATTAAAAAATAATAAAGTAATAAAACTACTTTTTCAATTCATATTTTCAACTTATCTCCCAAAGTTTTTACTCAAATTTCGAGCAGGAGTACTCGTTGGATGCAAAATTTAACTCCTCATCCAAGGAGTACCCGTGTTTTATACTTTCGATGGACCCTGCTACACGAAAAATGAGAATTACATGAAAAAACGTGATTGCAAACACTTTTTTCATGTATTTCTCATTTTCCGCATAGAAGGGTCCATCGAAAGTATGCAACATGGATACTTCTTGGATGAGGAATTAAATTTTGCATCCAAGGAGTACTCCTTCTCAAAATTTGAGTAAACTGTTACAGGTCAAAATACCTCCTCATCAGCTCAAAGGTGAAGACAAATATGGAAGAAGTACAAAGACCTAAATTAAACCTATTTCTGCCAGGGTAACGCATATATAGAACAGAACAAGAGCGTTATAACGCAGGCAATCAGTACATTGGCCGCGTTAGTGGCTAGGGAAATGCTCTGTTTACACTGGAGGGACGCGTTACCCGTGTTTTAAGTTTGAATTGGGAAAAGAGCGCGAAGAATGATTTGAATCTCTGACTTTCCCTCACAAAGGAGTCAGTTCACAAAGGAAACTGCAAAAGCACTAGTTCATTATTGGTCATTGCCATGGGAGACTGAACTCCAAAAGAGGCAAAAGCATGGAGATCAAAGAAACATCTAAGCTTTTTCCATTCCAAACTAGTGGAAAGAGAAGGGAAACAATGGCCTTCTCCCTCTCCTATAAGAAGGAGCTGAAGGCTCTTAATTGAAGGTCGAAGGATTTCTCAAGGTTCTTGTATACTTGTGGAATAGAGAATAGTGTGACATTGTGAAGGCCAAGAGCCAAAGAGGCTCCTAGAGAGCTTGTTGACTTGGACTTCTTCACTAGAGAGAGAAGAGAGATTGGGAGACTGAGGAGGGCTTGGTACAACCGATGGTTGTAATCCTCCTTCTTTCAAAATCAATAGAACTGTGTTCGTTTTGTCCATTCAGTGCTTAATATTGTCATTATTGTTTGAAAATTTATCTAGTATGATATGAATGGCTCATATGTGTATAATCTAGATGTTTATTGTATACTGATTTAATTTATAGAATACTTGTTATATTAGGAATTACGGGGGTTCTTTGACTGATTGCAGGACTCGGATTTGGAGCCGGCGAAGAAGAACTATTGCTTTGTTGCGCAGCGCTCTCCAAGGGATTCCAAGACTGTCAAAGAGGTAATTCTCTATTGTATTCTTTCAAGTTATTTCAAGCTAATATGAACATGCTCATGCCATCTTTGTGAACAGCATAGCTAATCTTACTGTCTGCCTCGGGCACCGGAAAGCCCTGAGAGGGATATTCGAAAACCAACCACCCAAGCAGTTTACCCTATAGCAGAATTGGCGACTCCATTGGGGAATTTACCCCATAGTTTCCGGACTATTCATTCCTTCCTTTCTTCTTTTCTCCTCTGTTCAAAGATCCTTCCGACCATTTTTTGATGCCCAGTAGACATACCAAACGCTTGCAGAGTTCAGTCCTGTTCCTGTCTGACCAACTGAAGAGCTTTTCCCTGGTTAACACGACCTAAGCAGGCTATCCAGTGCGTTATAACGTGGTCTATGCTTAAATATAGTGCGTTATAACGTTGTATTTTCTCACAGACAGAGCGTTACTCAGCCAAAAACCTTGTTGTTCACTGCTGTGACTGTGTTTTAGCTGTAGAGTTTTTTGGCCACCAGTACCTTTCACCGACTTAATCCCTGTGCTTGTCTGCTAAACTGGCATTTTTATTTGTTTCTCTTATTTAGTTAGTGTGCAAAACATTTACTTTTTAAAAGAGATTTTTTTTTTTTTTTTTTTTTTTTTTCTTTTTCTTTTTTTTCTGCATCTAGCTGAGTTTATTCTGAAAGTTTTAGTTCACAGACTGTTAAAAGAGGTAGATAGAAGTCTGAATCTTCAAAAGTTGAGCTGTGTTATTTACATGTTGATGCATGGATGATTGAAAAAGAAACCTCTCCCTGTAGAAACAGTCTTCATTGAATTTAATATTTAGAGCATGTTTTGCATGGTTTCTTGAGTCAGAGTCTCACTATACTTCATACGTCCATTCCCCCTCCGCAAGACTAATAACAAAGTACACTAAAAATAAAGCGACACTAAAATCAATCTAATTACTCTTTTTTGAGCTCACACAAATAGTAGTTCAGGCTAGAATCTTGGGTTAGGAAAGTGAGAAAACTACCCAAGATCTCAAAACTTGAAAACTAGAGTCATTAACGAGTGAAATCCTGCTGCACTCACATTATCGGGACCATTCCTTTACCGGAGCTCAGTGCGAGACAACACTTGGGTGAACTAGAAGGTAGCCCACCTTCTACTGCATCCTGTGGGTGTGTTATATATTGGGGTTCCCTTCGGGGATGTCGAAACTAGATCGGGGATCTAGGTATTTTGCCCATATAGCACACTGTCCTTGACCGTGGACCCCCCTGATGATGTCTGTGATTTGAGGTATCCTTAGTGGCCATACTTTTAGGGACTTACACAAGGTGACTGGGACGGGCTGTCCTGGTACCTGAAATAGACGGACCCACTCTATCTTCGGTCTTTAGGAGGGTACTCGTCTTCACAAGAGTGCTTTCACTGTCGTCTGAGGTTCAGGCAAAGCTCTAGAGTGACTGTAACTGTACTTTTGACGAACCCTCTCTGTATACTATTGCGATACTAGATTTCATCACCAATGAATGATAGTACTCAGACAAGGCACCCTATTCTGGCTGCTTGTTAATTGATTTTAGAGAGTCCTTTTTTCTTTTTGTTAGGTGTGTGGTTACTGTCATTTGAGACTTTATAAAACATCACAATTTAATAAAATTTGTTAAAATTAAACTAGTCACCGTGGCGTCCCCTGACCCACGCTGTCTGTCTCGACGACAACAAGATCTACCTCCTCTAACCCTTGAGGAAGAACTGAGCCTTGGTGAACCCGGGCCTTCTACGGAAGAGCAGTCTCCCCTGACTAATCTTGATTATCACATAGACCCTTATCAGCCGGAACTTCTAGAGGACCCTTTCACTGAAGGGGTTGTACCTAATTACAACCCTCCACTCACTGATCCGTTAGGGCCTGTGATAGTCCAGATTCCACCACGCCGAGATATTTTTTCGGCTGCACCAACATCTATTTCACCACCGGCATCCACAGGGTCGATACCAATGGCAACCATTCCTGGTTCGCCACCATCCTCCCCGCCGGTGGTCAGTTCTATGCCATTACTGGGTAACCCCAGTAGTCAACATACACCTACCCCCAATCCTATGGTCAACACAACTTTCAGTAGTTTACCAAACCCTTCGGCATCTACTCCTACCATAACCACGTTGGGGACCACGGTAGCTCCTCCCATGAGGATGACTACTTCGGTGCCCTTTAGCAACCCTTTCGGTTGGAACCCTCTGTTGAGTTCAAACCCCCTGGCCACTATACCAGGGGGCAGTGTTATCAGTACGCAGGTAGCAGGGAATATTTCTCTTCCTATGCAATCCTTAGGACAAATGGGACAACCCATTGTAAATACTATCCCCTTAAGTGGTTCAAACATAGGTGTAGGATCTATATCGTTGCCAAATTATGCAAGTACTAGTATGCCTCCGGGAAACTCTATTGCATCCATTTGGACTAACCAACCCCAACCTCCATCTAGAGTGGGAGGGCACTTTTATGCTGGGGGCAACCAACCGTTTGCCCCTCAATACACTATGCCCTATGGACAGCAACCGTATGTTCCTACTCCTCCACCTATGGGAGGTTTTTATCAAAGTCCCACTTACCCTTCCGGTAACACGTGGATGGGAGGACCCTATGGTCCAAGTAATCAGCCCATACTACCTTGGTTAGACTCGGGGGCAAATCCACAATTGCCTTTCTTGGTAGCTTTGGACATACCCGACATCCATAAGCTGACGAACGACCCCATCAACCACAACCCGCTTTGGCCTCCAATACCGCATAAGATTCCTTCTGATATCCCGAAGTTCGACGGGAAACATGGGGACGACCCGGCCGCACACATCACTACCTTCCATTTATGGTCCATATCCAATTCCATGGTAGATGATAGTGTCCGACTTCGACTGTTTCCCTGCACCCTTACAGGCAATTCCGCCAAGTGGTACATTGAATTGCCACGCGCCGCCATCAATACGTTTGGCGCTTTAGCGACGGAGTTCTTAAAGAAATTCCAACTGCTAATTAGAGTGGAAACTGGAACAGAATTGCGACAAGACATCGCCACCCACATCTCCGACCATATTCATGAATGGAGACGTAGGAGGAGGCTCGTCAAAGTGCCAATACCGAACCATCTCTTGGCCAATTGGTTTTGCAAGTCTCTTTTACCCCACATCTCTAAAGACATTGGACTTTCTAGTGCGGTGATAGAAGATCAATATATTCATCGTGCCCAACACCTGGATTTAATCTATTCACAATTTTGCACGCTTTACGATCTTCTCCCCCATGCCCCTGGTAACCCAAACCCTCCGGCTACTCAGAAAACCGGAGCTCATGCCGATGGTCTCGTTGGCGCGATCTCTGGTGTAGCCACCAATCAGTCTCAGGGGAAAACCTCCCAGCCATCCTCGGCTACCACCGCCCCCCATCAAACGACTCCTCTTCCTCCTGCTGAGATAAATTTGGTGCAAATCTCACAAAAACCTAGCGGGAAAAATAAGAAGAACAAGAAGAAAACGTCTTCTTCGGAAGAGCAGTCGGATAATCAGAATAACCCTAATCAGAAAAATGCTGCCAGAAATGACAAAGGAAAGGATAAACCCATGAAATTTCCTTGCAAAATCTGTGCGGAGGATCACTTGACATACAAATGTCCTCGACTGCAGGAATGCACCGATTTTATTGCTAACAAGGATTCTGGGCGAACACCTGCCGTTCTTCACAATCCTTTCCCCAATCAACCGCAGCAACATCAACACATGGTTGACAATCTGCCACAACCCCATCAACGGGGCAACGGTGGTTCGTATCCTTCCGGCGAAGGACCATCTGCCATTTATGGCATCGAGAGTGTTGACCTTCAAACTTGCGCCAAGCTTTATGGAAATCCTACCATAGATGCTCAGGAACCTGGAATTAGTTCCAATCCGCCGCCACCCAACGATTTACATATCGAAAGGCCTACTGTTGAACCTGTAATTCGTCCCCCCAAAGGGACACTTCGACGCACGACTCATAATACCTTTGCACGTGCAGCCCAAAACTACAATATTGTAGAAGATTTGGCGCAGGCACCATCGGCTATGTCTGCTCTTGAAGTATTACAAACATGTCCAACACAAAAGAAAGCCTTGCTTTCGGCCATTGGTGGAATAGATCCCCAAGATTCCATGCTAGTAATATTTGATATGGAAAAGGCTAAACCTCGCCTCTCACATCAACTCGCATTCCAGGTGCAGGTTGTGTCGAAAGGGAGACCAATCCATCGCACTGTCATAGACGAAGGTGCTTCGACCTGTGTTATGTCACAAGCTTGCTGGCTCCATTTAGGTTCTCCTACTCTAACCCCGCCATCGAATTCCCTCAAAGCTTTCGATGGCCACACTTTCCTACCAAAAGGATACCTTGCTAGCTTTCCCATCACTCTGAGTGGGAAAATGGTAAACGTGGACATTGAAGTCGTAGAGCGTCATCTCGACTATAATCTATTGCTCGGTCGCAGTTGGTATTATGCTATGACCGCCATCGTGTCTTCGGTCTTCCGACTCATCCTATTTCCATTGGATGGGAAAATAGTCACGGTCGATCAACTATCCTTCTGCACCCCTGATTATGCCACTTTACCAAGTAGCACTGTACCCCTAATAGGAGGTGTCCCTGACTCTTACGTCAGTATCGGTACCGGTCTTCTGAAGGCATCTTCCCTACTAGGTTGTTTTCCTCTACCGCTGCCGCAGATCCCAAACACGGTTGCAATGATATCCACCTTTTCAGATGGCTCTATCGACCCATGGATCATCCCAGCACCTTCAGATATTGATTCTTATGGAGATCAGATGCCGCTTTCGTCGGTTGAGTTGGCTTACCAAGCCATCCAAAGCACATCTGAACCCTCCACTGATATGGTTTTGACCACAGGTACAAACCTCTCTCCCATAACAGTTCTCTCTAAGGATCTCCTCAATGAAGTCTGGCCTACAGACGAAGCTATTTGAGAGATCATGTCATTAGAAGAACGACCTTGGGGAGAGTTTCGCCATCGCACTTTGACGATTGATTCGGTGGCGATAAAAACTGAAATCCTGTCTTTTGACAAACCTGAGATAGTTCCTCCTCTTATACGACTGTTCACACTATCGATTCAGAAGGGAACATGGGTAATCTTTCCAAGACACTGCTCATTGATATCTTGGTCAAAACGGGTATCGTAGAAAATATTCAGATTGGAGACGACTGCAATCCTGAGGAAATTGCGTCCTTCACATCTCTTTTTAAAGAATTCCGCGATGTCTTTGCTTGGTCTTATGATGAAATGCCCGGCATAGATCCTTCTATTGTCGAGCACGAAATCAAGACTTATGAAAATGCTAAACCAATCTGGCAATGACTCAGACCTGTCCACCCGCGCAAAGCAGCCGCCATTAAGGTTGAAGTAGAAAAACTTTTAAATGCTGGCTTCATCTACCCCATTCCCTTAACTGAATGGGTTTCCAATCCGGTTCCCGTTGATAAAAAACAAGGCATTATTCGAGTTTGCATCGATTATCGTGATCTGAATGCCGCTTATTCAAAAGACAATTACCCTACACCATTCATTGATCAAATTCTCGATGATTGTGCCGGATGCGAATCTTTTTCCTTCATGGATGGATTCTCGGGATACAACCAGATTGCCATAAAAAAGACGACCAGCATAAAACTGCTTTCATCTGTCCTTGGAGAATTTTTGCGTATAAAAAACTCCCATTCGGCCTGAAGAATGCTGGAGAAACTTTTCAGCGGGCTATGGACTATGCTTTTCATGACATTCGACATATTGTACAGGCTTACTTGGATGACCTTCTGGCTCATTCCAAGAAGCGACAGAACCACCTGACTCATTTAAGAGAAATTTTTGCTAGGTGCAGGTTCTACAATATACGCTTGAATCCTCATAAATGCGTATTTATGGTCGAGTCCGGATGATTGTTAGGTTTCATTGTTTCCAAGCACGGGATTAGGGTTGATCCCGATAAGGTCAAAGCAATTGTAGAATTTCCGGCACCACAATCCATCCTTCAACTCCAAAGCTTGCAGGGGAAGGCAAACTTTTTGCGTCGTTTCATCGTTAACTATGCTGAGATGACGAAAGGATTCATGTGATTATTGAAGAAAGGAACACTATACTTGTGGGATGACCAAGCTCAACGGTCATTTGATGCTTTAAAACATGCACTTGTTTCAGCCCCACTCCTTAGTGCCCCCGATTACTCACGCGACTTTCTCCTCTATCTGGCAGCATCACCATCCTCACTTGGAATGGTTTTGGTTCAAGTACACGATGACGACAGCGAACATGTGATTTACTATTTATCAAAAGGTCTAATCGGACTTGAGTTACGTTATTCACATGTGGAAAAACTATCTCTGGCGGTAGTTTTTTCCGTCACCCGACTCCGACATTATATATTGCTGCGACAGACTACGGTGATTGCTTTGGAGAATCCCATGCGACATATCTTGTCTAGACAAATTATTGGCGGGAAATATTCCAAATGGATCGTCCTCCTCCAACAATTTGATTTGGTTTTCATGGTTGCCAAAGCAAAGAAATCCCTTGTCTTCGCCGAATTATTATCGGACCTTCCCAGAATCGACCCGGCAGAAGTAGCTCATGATCCATTCCCTCGTGAATCTGTCTACTTGGTCGATTCTTCGGACCCATGGTATGGAGACATATTAGTCTACTTACAAACTCAATTCTTCCGCCTAGCTCTCACATCTGACGACCGTCGTCGTATCCGCCACTAAGAAAAGCACTACCTCGTGCTAAACGATACACTATACCGTCATGGTTTTGATACTATTCTTCGACGTTGTCTCACTATCGATGAAGCAGAACGCGTTTTGAATGACTACCACGTGGGGGCATGTGGTGGCCATATTTCGGGCATAGCTACTGCCCAAAAAATCTTGCGCGCTGGTTACTGGTGGCCCACTCTGTTTAAAGACTGCATTGCAGCAGTCCAGAAGTGCCATCCATGTCAAATTTTCACAAAAAAAATGCGCGCACATCCTACCCCCCTTCACCCGGTTATCTCCGTCGGTCCTTTCGCTAAATGGGGAATTTACTTCGTCACCTGCAATCCCGCTTCAGAAAACGGACACAACTACATCGTGGTTGCAGTCGATTATTTTACGAAATGGGCAGAAGCCCTTCCCACTTTTAAGTCCGATGGCGAAACCGCCGCTCTCTTCCTGTTTAATCAGGTAATCTGTCGGTTCGGCATACCCCTATCGATTGTCACAGATCATGGATCTCACTTTCAGAATCACATGATGACCGAATTAACATCCATGCTAGGTTTTCGACAAGATCAATCTTCGTCTTATTATCCTCAAGCTAATGGTCAAGTAGAAGCCGTAAATGGCGTCCTCAAAACCATGATTCATCGATTGGTCAGAAACCATAAAACCACATGGCATCGGAAGTTTTATTCCGCGTTATGGGCATACCGAACGTCAGTTAAAACTACCACAGGCTTCACACCTTTCCAACTTGCTTTCGGCCTGGAGGCAGTACTTCTGATCGAGTGCGAAATCCCATCACTCAAACTTGTCGTTGAACTCCTGCCTGGCACCACCGCCACAGAAGAGCGCTTGCTCTCACTCGATCATTTGGATGAAACTCGTCGAGATGCTACACTAGCACTCGAAGCTAACCAGCGCCGAGTTAAAGCTTAATACGACAAATCTGTCAAGCCTCATTCTTTCCAAGAGGGCGATCTCGTTCTACTATATGATCAAAAGCACGACCTCTTGGGAGCAGGAACACTCCAACCATTGTGGCTCGGTCCTTACATCGTTACTAAAGCCCTCTCAAAAGGAGCTTACAAACTACAGGACTGTAATGGAATTCCACTCAAGGAGCCCCGCAACGGGCTCTATCTAAAGAAGTATTTTGCCTAGTTTCGCACTAGGCATATGCTTTGTAATTTTATGTATATAAGTTTTTCTTATTTTATTTTGATGCTTCTGGATTATTGTTTTTGGTTTAAGGTGTTTTTCTCATGTAATATTTTTCTTTCACACATATGTCATCACATTCATTATCATACATCGGATATGCAGATGGTGCTAGTCGTCACACTAGATGCATTGCTTCAGATGCTTGGGTTCTCTATACTCCTGAGTCGGACCTTCTTGGTTCCGGGGGAATCTTCCTGGGTAATGCCACCAATAATGTTGCCGATTACATGTCAGTGATCCAACTCCTCACGGAAGCGGCATCTCGTGACATCTCCGATTTATTGGTCAGGTTAGATTCCCAACTCATCATTATGCAGTTAAACAATCATTACCGTGTCCTCCACCCTGTATTGCTACGTTATTTTTTACGAGTGTGACTTTTAGAACATCAATTTCAAACAATCACATTCGAACACGTTCCTAGAGAATTTAATTCATTAGCCGATTCTTTGGAAAATTATGTGTTAGATTTGGCATTTATTGTAAAATATTTACTCATGAGTACATATATTTTTATCACATCAAAAAATACGTAAAAATTTAAAAACACAAATCACCAAAAATATATCTACATATATATATGTCATGTCCAGTACATAGTAAACATCGAAAAGAAAAATCTCCCAAAACTTGGGGTGTTTTACAAAATTTGGCTACACTAAGCCATGCTCTGACACTAATACATCTACTCCACCAGCTAAGCCTGATGCTCATGATAGCATACAACTGCTCTAGCTATCCTCCTCAGAGGGACTAAGTATCTCTCCGGCACACCCACAATATGCCGCTGCAGACGAAATGGAACCTCCCGCATAGGAAGCGGTGGTATACCCATACTCAGACCCTCCAGGTTTCTGGAGAGTTCATGTAAAATTTGGGTATCATCGTCGTCGCCGACTTCCTCATCCTCTACTGGCACGCCAGCCCCGGGTAGCTGCAATCCTCACCGTGCATAGCGAGGGGCCCCAGCTGGATGGACAGGTGCCACATTTGTGTCAAGCAAGCAAAAGCTTCATGTCAAAACTAAATTTTCACCCCTCTTTAAACAAATTTTTTTTACATAAACATTCAAAAGCTGAAAACACAAAAACTTCTTTGAAAAAACACTGATCATTGTTTCTTACCATCGGGCCCCCACTGGGTGCCAGGGGGCAAGAATAACTCCGGATCGCCTGTGAATTTCATCCCTGCATAGGGATAATCCTCAATCATGATGATCTGAGAGTCCATCCAATCAAAAAACCCCTCATCAAAACAGTGACGGATGGGACCCTCTCCAGTCCGTGGAAGCAAAGTGGCCCACCGAGCCTGCCTCGGCTCGCGTGGACCCAATGGCGCTGTAGGGATCCTGGGCCTCATCAATGGTATCCGCTCTAGTATGAAAGAAAAAATCAGTGTACCATACCCAAACTCCCTTTGAGTACGGGTCTTGCATGCAGTAAGCTCTGCTCGAACCCGATGAACCACACCGTCACACCAGTCGAAAACCTGAGGCTGCATACAATCCAAGGCTAGGAGCATCTGAGCCTTGGTGGCCACATGGTGACTCTTGGCACCTGCCAAGTGAACAATCATCCATAGTATAGACCGCAGTGGTCTCAGAGTCACCTGTGCAGTAGGTATCCGGTTACTCACAGCCTGGGTGCCACGTATGCAGTGCGCATGGATCAAATCAGTAGTGGAACGAGGGTCAGATCTGGACCCCGTCAAATTGGGCCTCGCCCCACGACATGACAAACCGGTTAAAAAGTACACATCATCCTTTTCGATGGCGAGCTCGTTGACACCAATCCAAAAGACATGATGCCGTTCCTCCCACTACTGGATCAGCCACCTCAGGAGGTCCTCTTGACCCCTCATCAGTTCTAAACGGGCATACTTGAGAAATCCGCACCTCCGGAGAGCCATTAAACTTGCCGCATCCGTCACCATCTCTCGTTCTTCCCGCTCATGTTCTCTCTCTCGCCAGATACTCATGATTAACAGCTAAACACCTGCAAATGCAACATTTTCAACCGATTAAAACTTGCCTGGACCACTTCAAAATGGAAAAATTGAATTGTTAGAAAGCACGGTGCACCTAACGCGGGCTCTAGCACAAAATAGAGCATTCTAATGCAGAACCCCTTCACGGGTGGTGCGTTTAACACGGCTATTGCACTCCTGACCCGCGTTAGGCACAAATATTTTTCTAGGGCCTCAAAATTTCCTAATTTTGAACCAGCAAAAACTAACAAAACAACATTTAAATGACAGCAGGAGGTTCTAGCTCTTACCTAGATCTCGCGGAATCGAAAACTGTTGCCTGGATTGACCGTAATCGTCAGCTGAATTTTTCACCCCTTTTCCACTCTAGAGCTTCTTCACAGCACTCAAAATAGTGAAAATGAAAGTCTTCTGACCTTCTTATAGCAAATTCTGGGGTAGGACTCTCTTAAGTCAGTCGGCAAAGTCGTGATTTCTTGTTGTACACATATCGCAACTCTCAAGATTTGGTACTGATGTTCTAATTAGGGATCAAGATTTATGAGTAGACATACTCATGTTTTATCGAGCATTCTTTTTACGGTATTTTTCTTGCTCGTTAATCTGAAAAACCTCGAGTTCTCTTCTTCGGACTCGTTAAACTTATACGAATTTGGCATCGAGCGTTCTTTTTTTTGGTCTTTTCTTGCTCGTTAATCCGAAAAACCTAGAGTTTTCTTCTTCAGACTCGTTAAAACTATGGAGAAGTATTGAGCATTCTTTTTAGGAATCTTTTTCTCGCTCATAAAACTGAAAAAATCCCGATTCGCCTTTGTCAGGCTCGTTAAACTATCAAGACAGAGAACAAGGAGCCATTCTTTTCCTCTTTTTTCAAAGCTCTTTAAACTGAAAAAATAATCGAGTTTTCTTCGCGTGACTCATTAAAATTTCACGAAGGTATCGAGTTTTCTCCGTGTGACTCGTTAAAATTTCATGGAGGTACCGAGTTTTTCTTTGTTAGACTCGTTAAAATTTCACAAAAAATATTGAGTTTACTTCGTCTCCTCGTACTCATAAAAAAATGAGGTAGACGTCCATTGAACATAGATTTATCACTTTTCTGGATTCGATGGACTAGCTTACGGAAAATTAACTGTTTCGGGCTTACTATTATCCCTTTTTCGTTCTTGGTTATCAAGACATGACAAAGGTACCCCAATGGAGTCGTCTTTTACGACATTTTTCAGACTCTCTAAACATGAAAAATTCACCGAGTTTACTCGTCTGGACTCGTTAAACCTAATCAGACAGGACATGGAGTTTTCTTTTATGACATTTTTCAGACTCTCTAAACATGAAAAATTCACCGAGTTTGCTCATCTGGACTCGTTAAATCTAATCAGATGGGGCACAGAGTTGTCTTTCCTGACATTTTTCAGACTCTCTAAACATGAAAAATTCACCGAGTTTACTCGTCTAGACTCGTTAAACTTAATCAGACGGGGAAAAATTTGGACAAGATGGATATTACCTCTGTTACATTTTCAAAAAGGTCGATTTGGCAGCAAAATTCTTGAACATGGCACTTCCCAGAAAACTCTTTCGCAGTTAGCCGAACCCTACCATATATGAGTATTAGCCTTCATTTCCCAGTGTCCCTGCACCGGTAAATCCTAACACACTCTTTGGTGTTCAACACGCTTCAGCTGCCTAGTACCCTGCTAGAGTGCCTTCTATTGTTCAAGCAGATCTCGCTATCTACTGCTCTTGTTATCAACCAAACCGTTCATTATGCCAGAAATTATTTGTCGTTTAGCGTTCCCATTTACTCTTCCTTATCTCAAATCATAAACAAAATCGAGTTGGTTTTCCGTTTCGTGATGATTTAGGACGCCTGCAGTGCCTACCTTTCAACGAGATCCACTTCCTATAAACTTCAACATCTTATCTGGGAAGTTGATCCAGAAACCCATCAGTACCCGGATACTTGTAGACATCAGTGGCAGGTAGTCTTGTGTTTGATCAAGGGTCTTCATCATTGGCTCTTGGTTGAATGATTCTATGAGTGTTCGACTTCAACTCTTTTTATTCACACTCGCTATATTGTACTGAGCATCTTAGGGACCATCATCATTATCGGTGGCCACCTTCGCGTCTGTTAACAGTTTTCATTATCGACTAGTAATTAGACGATTTCTCACATGTTCGACGTCAACTCCTTCATTCACATGTTGAGAAATATGTAGTTTAAGTGAATCGGCGGTCAAGACCTTGGGGCAAAGGCTACACCATTAAAGTTGTGTTCCCTTCCCCAAGCTGCGATATTGTTTATGGAGACAGCTTCTTCAGCCTGATCTTGTTAAGACAGACACTTCCACATTGTGCCTATTGGTGGACAGATTCTTGATATCTCTATTCTAGAGAAATCATGTTGTTTAAGCTACTGAGCATGGGACATGCCCGACTCTAGCCAAATACTATATTTTCTGACATATGTTGTTGTTTCAGGTTTTCCTCAGTCTTTCAATCTCTCTATCTCTACAAATTATAAATTATTTCGGCCATCGTCTTCGTCTCTGACCTCACACTTTAGGGGGCATCTGTTACAGGTCAAAATACCTCCTCATCAGCTTAGAGGGGAAGACAAATATGGAAGAAGTACAAAGACCTAAATTAAACCTATTTCTTCCAGGGTAACGCCTATATAGAACA
Organism: Pinus albicaulis; assembly: GCA_034641835.2. NCBI lineage: Eukaryota > Viridiplantae > Streptophyta > Pinopsida > Pinales > Pinaceae > Pinus > Pinus albicaulis. Next base: position 96,919 of record JAXQQM020075849.1, on the reverse strand, counting down.
GAACAAGAGCGTTATAACGTAGGCAATCAGTACATTGGCCGTGTTAGTGGCTAGGGCAATGCTCTGTTTACACCGGAGGGGAGCGTTACCCGTGTTTTAAGTTTGAACTGGGAAAAGAGCGCGGAGAATGATTTGAATCTCCGACTTTCCCTCACAAAGGAAACTGCAGAAGCACCAGTTCATTATTGGTCATTTCCATGGGAGACTGAACTCCAAAAGAGGCAAAAGCATGGAGATTAAAGAAACATCTAAGCTTTTTCCATTCCAAACTAGTGGAAAGAGAAGGGCAACAATGGCCTTCTCCCTATCCTATAAGAAGGAGCTGAAGGCTCTTAATTGAAGGTCGAAGGATTGCTCAAGGTTCTTGTATACTTGTGGAATAGAGAATAGTGTGACATTGTGAAAGCCAAGAGTCAAAGAGGCTCCTAGAGAGCTTGTTGACTTGGACTTCTTCACTTGAAAGAGAAGAGAGATTGGGAGACTGAGGAGGGCTTGGTACAACCGATGGTTGTAATCCTCCTTCTTTCAAAATCAATAGAACTGTGTTCGTTTTGTCCATTCAATGCTTAATATTGTCATTATTGTTTGAACATTTACATAGTATGATATGAATGGCTCAGATGTGTATAATCTAGATGTTTATTGTATATTGATTTAATTGATAGGATATTGGTTATATTAGAAATTACGTGGGTGCTTTGACTGATTGCAGGACTCAGATTTGGAGCCGGTGAAGAAGGACTCTTGCTTCGCTGCGCAGCGCTCTCCAAGGGATTCCAATACTATCAAAGAGGTAATTCTCTATTGTATTCCTTCAAGTTATTTCAAGCTAATATGAACATGCTCATGCCATCTTTGTGAACAGCATAGCTAATCTTACTGTCTGCCTCGGGTACCGGAAAGCCCTAAGAGGGATATTTGAAAACCAACAACCCAAGCAGTTTACCCTATAGCAAAGCTGCCCCTCTTGCTTTCTTTTTCCATTGGGCGATGTGAGGAGCGGGGTTCTCCTTGTTGTAAAATTAAGTTTTGGAATTCCTTTCAGAGTGCACGTTGTTTGTCCCTGCGTTGGCTTTGAGGTCTTGATAGATGTGGTGGCCCATTTTTTTGCTCGAGTGGTCGGCTTTTTCCTTGCATCTTGCGTGCATCATAGGATTATGTGGCTTGGAATGTTGAGAGACAAGGTGATGGGAATTTCTTGTTTTGTTGAACGCTCATGTGATTGTGGTCCAAAAAGGATGAGGCTTGCTACGTTGATGGTGGGGGCTATATCTGGAAGGAGGACTTCAAGGTGGAACGCTTCGACCTCCCTCCTCTGTGTGGAGGTGGCTGCAGGTGAGAAGTTTTCATTGTCCAGTTGGTAAGTCGGTGGGAAAATATCCCAGGTTGCTTGTATGCAGGGTGTGTGGGGTGCGGGGCTGCCTGATACCTCCTCTTGTCCGGATATGTTCATGCATTTTGTAGCAAGCCTCTTGATATGCATTCATTTTGTTCCTATGCCTTCGCATCAAGGTTGTCCCAGGGGATCAAGCGATCGAGGTCCACCGTTGCTGCTGTCTGGGTGGACTCCTAGGTGGTCTCGGTGCGGGGTGGGGGGAGGGTTGGAGGGGGGAATTTTTAAGGGAGGTTGTAGGAATGGTCGTTCTTGTTTTATTCCGTCCTTTTGCATCGAAGGTGCCGCGGTCGATCAAACGATCGAGGTCCCCGCGGCTAACAGCGTAGGGTGGACTCTGGGTGGCGCTGGTGCCCGGGCGGGGGGGTCGGGTGGCATTTCTAATAGAGGTTGTCGACTTGGTCGTTCTCCTTCTACTTCCTTCTTTTTCCTTTGCGGTGAGGTTGCCGCAGGCGATCAAGTGATCGAGGTCCGCTGTTGCTGTTGTCCGAGTGGACTCCTAGGTGGCCTCGCTACTGGGCGAAAAGGGTTGTAGGGAATTTTTAAGAGACGCCGTGGGGTCGCTTGATATGCATTCATTTTTTTCCTCTGCCTTCGCATCAAGGTTGTCCCAGGGGATCAAGTGATTGAGGTCCACCTTTGCTGCTGTCCGGGTGGACTCCTAGGTGGTCTCAGTGCGGGGTGGGGGGAGGGTTGGAGGGGGGAATTTTTAAGGGAGGTTGTAGGAATGGTCGTTCTTGTTTTATTTCCGTCCTTTTGCATCGAAGGTGCCGCAGTCGATCAAACGATCGAGGTCCACTGTTGCTGCTGACCGGGTGGACTCCTAGGTGGCCTTGGTGCGGGGCGGGGAGGGTCGGGGTGGCATTTCTAATAGAGGTTGTCGACTTGGTCATTCTCCTTCTACTTCCTTCTTTTTCCTTTGCAGTGAGGTTGCCGCAGGCGATCAAGTGATCGAGGTCCGCTGTTGCTGTTGTCCGAGTGGACTCCTAGGTGGCCTCGCTACTGGGCGAAAAGGGTTGTAGGGAATTTTTAAGAGACGCCGTGGGGTCGGAATTTTGCTCCAATAGCGTATATTTAAGTTGTTGCAGTTAAAAAGCTCGTAGTTGGATCTTGGGTCGTAAAGGTCGGTCCGCCTACTCGGTGTGCACCTGCCCTTCTATCCCTTTTGTCGGCGGCGTGCTCCTGGCCTTAACTGGCTGGGTCGCGGCTCCGGCACTGTTACATTGAAAAAATTAGAGTGCTCAAAGCAAGCTTATGCTCTGAATACATTAGCATGGAATAACGTGATAAGAGTCTGGTCCTGTTGTGTTGGCCTTCGGGACCGGAGTAATGATTAATAGGGACTGTCGGGGGCATTCATATTTCCTTGTCAGATGTGAAATTATTGGATTTATGAAAGACGGACCACTGCGAAAGCATTTGCCAAGGATGTTTTCATTAATCAAGAACGAAAGTTGGGGGCTCGAAGACGATCAGATACCGTCCTAGTCTCAACCATAAACGATGCCGACCAGGGATCGGCGGATGTTTCTCTAAGGACTCCGCCAGCACCTTCTGAGAAATCAGAGTGTTTGGGTTCCGGGGGGAGTATGGTCGCAAGGCTGAAACTTAAAGGAATTGATGGAAGGGCACCACTAGGAGTGGAGCCTGCGGCTTAATTTGACTCAACACGGGGAAACTTACCAGGTCCAGACATAGTAAGGATTGACAGATTGAGAGCTCTTTCTTGATTCTATGGGTGGTGGTGCATGGCCGTTCTTAGTTGGTGGAGCGATTTGTCTGGTTAATTCCGATAACGAACGAGACCTCAGCCTGCTAACTAGCTATGCGGAGGTTCCCCTTCGTGGCCAGCTTCTTAGAGGGACTATGGCCATTTAGGCCATGGAAGTTTGAGGCAATAACAGGTCTGTGATGCCCTTAGATGTTCTGGGCCGCACGCGCGCTACACTGATGCAGCCAACGAGTTTTTCCTTCTGGTTCGAGAGCATCGGGAAATCTTCTCAAATTGCATCGTGATGGGGATAGACCATTGCAATTATTGGTCTTCAACGAGGAATTCCTAGTAAGCACGTGTCATCAACTCATGTTGACTACGTCGCTGCCCTTTGTACACACTGCCCGTCGCTCCTACCGATTTAATGATCCGGTGAAGTGTTCGGATTGCGTCGACGACGGTGGTTCGCTGCTGTCGACGTCGTGAGAAGTTCATTGAACCTTATCATTTAGAGGAAGGAGAAGTCGTAACAAGGTTACCGTAGGTGAACCTGCGGTAGGATCATTGATAGCAGGGTTTTGTTTTTTCGTTTGGGTTGTGTGTGGGTTTCGATTGTATGTAATCTAGGAACATGTGGTGTGTCTCTAGGTGAGCGGGTTTGATGCTTTGTCGGGGTGGTGCCTCTTGCGAAAGAGACTCGCAATATTTTTAGTTGCCTATCTTGAGTTCACGCTTGTTGTTTTGTGTACTTGCAAGTGATGCTTGTGCTTGTCCCATCCTTTGTTATTATTTCCCCTAATGTGTTTTTTTTATGGGGTTCGAAAGCTCGTTGCCCGGGAGCCCCCTCTCCAACGGTCCGTTCGGTGGGGCATGGTTGCTGCAGTCAAGGTGCTTGGGAAACACAATGGAAAAATTCAGACTTGTTCGTAGCGGTGGTGCTCGGTCCTTTGTTCGTTGGAAGATGTGGGCCTCCATAGTTGGTTCTCTCCAAAAGGCGGTGGCGGTGGTTTATGTGTTTGCTTGGGCGAGCCTTTTTGTTGGTGGTTGGGTCAAGGGAGTGGTTGCACGTGTGCTTCCTACCTCAACCCTTTCGCGAGGGGAAAATATCAGGGTGGGGTCAAATATGGGATGGATGAAGCGTGGAGAAATCCGTTGGGCTGGCCACCCTAGTCCTCTCGACTGTTCCTTGACATGCCTTCGTGGAAGGGTTGGGTCTAGGTAATGAAATAGCCCTCCCTTGGTTCGAGCTCCATCAAAATTGAAAGTTTCCTCGTCAATGGGCACGAGGTAGCATTCTTTTCTCATCCCCCTTTGGTGTTGAGGGAATTCCTCGTCCTTTCTTGAGCCACTCCCCCCTTCTAAGGAAAAGTAAGAAGCAGGTTATGTCCTAGTCCTCACCATTTGGATTGTGGGTTTTTTTGCGCAACTTGGTCATTTCTTGGATGTGTTGATTGTTGCAATAGCGTTGTGGTGTGCGCTTTGGGGGCTTCCCTCTTTTTAGGGTGCGACGTTGCACCACCGGCGTATTTGTGGCCTTGGGCTTTATCCAGCATTGAGTGTCAGCCTGCAATAACTCCTCTTTGGAGTTTCGGTTGTTTGGGCCCCCTTGAATTTTTGGCTGGAAAGGTTGTCGGGTGTCCTATACATGGAGGGGTGCAATAGCGGGGTGGGTTTGCTATTAGTGCATTTTTTTTCTGAAGCCTTGTGTGGGTTGGGGGGTCATTTACCTCTCAGTAGTAACATGCTCTAGGCACTTGTCTCGTCGGGGCCCTCGGCTTTTCTAGTGGTCAAGTTTAGGTTGTGGCTTGTCTCTGCTTGGTTGTTTGATTGCCGCTTGTTATGTCGTGTAGATAGAAAGGATTTTGCGTCGCAATGTAGTATGTGGAAGGGTGTGAAAACGTGGGATGCTTTTGATTGGGTGCCTTGTTTTCCTTCTTTTTGGTTAAGCCAACGTCCCCTCGCGCGGCGGTGGCCCTCTGTTTTTCTAGCTAGCGTTGCTTGAAATTTGGCCCCCTTTCTCTCAAATTAGATTTTTGTCGCGAGTGTTATGGTGGGTAATGCTTGGTTTTTCTTTCTTTCCTGTCGTCATTTTCTTCCCTTACGGTCCCCAACTTTATGGAGAAAAGCAAGAATTGTTGTGGGTCGGTGTCGGAGAAGGATGAAAAGCAGTGCAAACTCCCGGGTTGGCCACCCTAGTCCTTCTCAGTCGTCGTTCCTTGCAGTTCCCCCATTTTTGCTAAGGCACAGGGCTTGGAAAATCTTGTACTGTGTTTCAGCCTCCCCTTGTGATTCGTTTTGTTCCCCCTAGCTTTACGGAGAAAAGGTGGGATTGTCGTGGATTTTGACATTTTCGGAAGGATGAAAAAGCAGTGCGAGTTTCTGCTGGGGTGGCTGCCCTAGTCCTTCTCGGTCGTCGATCTGTGCATTTCCCTCCTTTTTACGAGGGCACGGGGCCTTGAAAGCCTGTTTTGTGTTTGAGCCTTGGCCATGTTTTGGTTCTCTTTTTTCTTTTCTCTTTTTGGGTTGATTTTTTCTCTTCCTCCTTTCGGCCCCTAGCTTTACGGAGAAAAGGGTGAATCGTTGAGGATTGGCATTCGCGAAGGATGAAAGGAAGTACGAGCTCCTCGGTTGGCCACCCTAGTCCTTCCCAATTGTCATTCCTTGCGATTCCCCCCCTTTTGCGAGGGCATGGGGCTTGCGAAGTGTTTTTTATCTGTTTGGGCCTCCTCCTTTGAGTGGGTGGACAATTTTGTTTCTCTTTCTTTCATGTGTTTTTCTTACTTTCCTCATTCCGACCACCGTATTTATGGAGAAAAAAGGGGGAGTTGTAGTGGGCTTGATGTTCGTGAAGGACGAAAAGAAGTGCGGGTTTTCAGGGTGGCCACCCTAGTCCTTCTCGGTCATCGTTCTTTACAATTCTACCCTTTTTGAAAAGGCACGGGGTTTGGAAAGCATCTCTTCTTGCTTGTTTGAGCCCCTTACCTTTGGTGAGTGGGTTATGGAGTGCGGTTGTCTTGAGGGGGAAGGGGGCTTGTTGCGACGCATTGTACATTGGGTTGGCTTTTAGCCATTTCTCATGGGGGTGCGATATTTTGGTAACACACGGAAACGACTCTCAGAAACGGATATCTCGGCTCTTGTTACGATGAAGAATGTAGCGAAATGCGATACTTAGTGTGAATTGTAGAATCCCATGAATCATCGAGTTTTTGAACGCAATTTGTGCCTGAGGCTTCGGTCGAGGGCACGTCTGTCTGGGCATCGCATCCTAATCAAACGCACTCCTTGCAATATGGTAGGGAGAAACGGAGGTGTTCATCCGTGCCCAATGCGGTGCGGTTGGCTGAAATGTGGCAGGTGATGTTTTGTGGCGTGCGTCGGCAAGCGGTGATCTTGTCCCCTTGGTTGGGCAGTCGGCGTTAGCCGATGCGGGCTCTGTGTGGCATCCCTAGAACTTGCTTTGCTCTCTCTTTTCCTCCCATTGGGTAGGGCGGATTTAGCTCCAACTTGCGACCTCATCTCAGGCGAGAACACCCACTGAGTTTAATAATATAATTAAGCGGAGGAAAAGAAACTTACAAGGATTCCCCTAGTAGCGGTGAGCGAAACAGGAAGAGCCCAGCATGAAAATCCGGTGGTAGTGTCGCCTGAATTGTAGTCTATAGAAGCGTCCTCAGCGGCGGACCCGGGCCAAGTCCCTTGGAAGGGGGCGCCTGAGAGGGTGACAGCCCCGTCGGGCCAGGACCCTGCCGCATCACGAGGCGTTGTCGGCGAGTTGGGTTGTTTGGGAATGCAACCCTAATTGGGTGGTAAATTCCATCCAAGGCTAAATACGGGCGAGAGACCGATAGCGAACAAGTACCGCGAGGGAAAGATGAAAAGGACTTTGAAAAGAGAGTTAAAGAGTGCTTGAAATTGCTGGGAGGGAAGCGGATGGAGGCTGTCGATGCATCTCGGTCGGATGTGGAACGGCTCAGGCTGGTCCACCACTCAACTTGAGGTGCAAACCAACACGGGCTGCTGCATCGTCACAAGCACGGGTGGAGTACCGCCTGTTGGTTTGCCGGTGCGGTGGTCGAGGTACGAAGCACGCGCCCTTGTGGCGGGCCGTGTGCACCTGGGCGCTCATGGTGTTGGTTGGCAGGCTTTCCATTTGGCCCGTCTTGAAACACAGACCAAGGAGTCTAACATGTGTGTGAGTCGGCGGGTTTGAAAACCTGTGAGGCGCAAGGAAGCTGACGGGCGAGATCCCCTCTTTGCGGGGTGTTAGTATGAATCCTTTGTCGAAGTGTACGAAAAAGGACCACTTTAGCTATGCATAACTAATAGCCCTAACAAAAAAAGTGGCTGCCAATATCTTCAGATCTGCGGTTAGTTGAACAAGAAAAGAGCTGCAAAAAATGAGATCTATGCATGGAAAGACATTAAGTAGTAAAAACAAGGTTTTTCTCCATATACCAATAGACAAGATAAGAACAATTTTTGAAAGAATTTTTGTATTAAGGGCACCTGGGAGAAAAACAAGAAGGCGTATCCAATTCTCCTCAGTGGGATGGGTTCTTGGAAGTCCTCAACACGTCAGATCTAAGATCTCTCTCTCTTGTGGTGTAGAAAACCAAATGCAAAGAATAGAGCTCAATGGGAGCTCACACAGCAAATAATGGAAAAATGTGACCAAGTATATAGATCCAGAGTGATCTAATAGGCAACAAAAGGTGAAGAATGGTAGGAAAAACCCTCCTATTTATAACAAAATATTGGGTCATTCTAGATCTTGGTGCATGGGTTAACCAGATCTAGATCTACTTTTTATGGAATATTTTATTATATTTGTTGGAGGGAAAAGGTATTTGACTTGGGTCAAATCCCTTGATTTGTCAAAAATAAATAAATAAATGATTTATTTATATTTTTAAGGAAGCGGTTAGAAGATAATAAAATAAATAATGATTTATTTAAATTTGTGGGTGATTTGGTCATATTTAACAAGGAATATTATCTAAATAAGATTTAAATAATTATTCCTAGAAAATAATAAGATAAATAAAGGTTTATCTAATTAATTTCTTTGTTTTGGATTAAACATGACTAGGAATAATAATTAAATTATGGTTTAATTAATTATTCCATGAGAAAAATTAAACAAAATAGGTTTGTTTAATATTTCCTTTTGGGGTTTCCTATTTAGACCATAAACAACCTAATAAATGTGGTTTATTAAGTTATTTTACATAGTGAAAGCAATTTACTTAGGGTAAAATTGGTCTTACATGGTGTACTTGGGTCCATCTAATGATAATAGGTTAGATGACCAAAAAATGGTGTAACACGGGGGGTGCATCGTCGACTGACCTTGAGCTTATGCAAAGGGTTCGAGTGTGAGCACACCTTTTGGGACCCGAAAGATGGTGAACTATGCCTGAGCAGGGCGAAGCCAGAGGAAACTCTGGTGGAGGCTCGTAGCGATACTGATGTGCAAATTGTTCGTCTGACTTGGGTATAGGGGCGAAAGACTAATCGAACCATCTAGTAGATAGTTTCCTCCTAAGTTTCCCTCAGGATAGCTGGAGCTCACGCGTGAGTTTTATCGGGTAAAGCAAATGATTAGACGAATAGGGGGCGTAACGCCCTTGACCTATTCTCAAACTTTAAATAGGTAAGAGGGTGTGGCTGCTCCATTGAGCTGTGCCATGGAATCGAGAGCTCCAAGTGGGCCATTTTTGGTAAGCAGAACTGGCGATGCGGGATGAACTGAAAGTTGAGTTACAGTGCTGAATTGTGCACTAACCTAGATCCCACAAAGGCTGTTGGTTGATTAAGACAGTATGACGGTGGTCATGGAAGTCGAAATCCACTAAGGAGTGTGTAACAACTCACCTGCCGAATCAACTAGCCCTGAAAATGGATAGCGCTGAAGCGCGCAACCTATACTCGACCATCGGAGCAATTGCCTGGCTTCGATGAGTAGGAGGACGTGGGGGTCGTTGAGAAACCTCGGGCGTGAGCTTGGGTGGATTGGCCCCTAGTGTAGATCTTGGTGGTAGTAGCAAATATTCAAATGAGAACTTTGAAGACTGAAGTGGGGAAAGGTTCCATGTGAACAACACTTGGACATGGGTTAGTCGATCCTAAGAGATGGGGAAGCCTTGTATCAAGGGTGCACTCTGCACGAGCATCAAAAGGGAATCAGGTTAATATTCCCGAACCAGGACATGGTGGCGGCGACAACGTTAGGAAATTCGGAGACGTCGTCGGGGGCCCCGGGAAGAGTTATATTTTCTTTTTAACAGCTTGCCCACCCTGGAATCGGTTCACCCAGAGATAGGGTCCAGCAGCTGGAAGAGCACCGCATGTCTTGCGGTGTCCGGTGCACCCTCGGAGGCCCTTGAAAATCTGGAGGACCGAGTACCGTTCATGCCCGGTCTTACTCATAACCACATTAGGTCTCCAAGGTGAACAACCTCTAGTCAATAGAACAATGTAGGTAAGGGAAGTCGGCAAAATGGATCCGTAACTTTGGGAAAAGGATTTGCTCTGAGGGCTGGGCCTAGGGGTCTGCGCCCTCAACTCGTGGGCTATCGGCAGTCTACCAGAGCTACTCTCGTGGCGAGGGCAGGCAGTCGCGTACCGATTGGGCTATGGGCGTAGAATGCCCCCTCACGGGGGCTTTTCCCTAGGCGGCAAACAATCGACTCAGAACTGGTACGGACAAGGGGAATCCGACTGTTTAATTAAAACAAAGAATTGCGATGGTCCCTGCGGATGCTGACGCAATGTGATTTCTGCCCAGTGCTCTGAATTCCAAAGTGAAGAAATTCAACCAAGCGCGGGTAAACGGCGAGAGTAACTATGACTCTCTTAAGGTAGCCAAATGCCTCGTCATCTAATTAGTGACACGCATGAATGGATTAAAGAGATTCCCATTGTCCCTATCTACTATCTACCAAAACCACAGCCAAGGGAATGGGCTTGGCAGAATCAGCGAGGAAAGAAGACCCTGTTGAGCTTGACTCTAGTCCGAATTGTGTAAGAGGAGGACATATGGCATGAGAAAAGATAAAATGTTTCGACTTATGAAGAAAGTGAGAATTCTCCAAGCAGAAATGGACAAGGTGGAAGAAGAGTGAAGGAAGTTACTTGATAATCTTCTCAAGCTTAGAGACCTTGGAAATATGAAGCATGGTGGCATGAAGCCCACTGTGCCGAACCAAAGGATGTTGTAGATGTGATTGAATTCAAGGAAGAAGCTGATGAACAAGTTGGACTAGGACCAAGCACATTAAAAGCATTGATGGTGGACGATTCTCACAAGGATGTTGCAGATGTGGTAGAAGTCGAGGACGAACTTGATGAACAGGTTGGACCAGGGCCAAGCACATCGCAAGCATCGGTGATGGATGATTCTGGGGAGGATGTTGAGGATGCGGATATGATCGAGGAAGAACTCGTGGAACAAGTTGAACCTAGACCAAGCACATTGTAGGCATTGGGGGATGAACCACATGAAAATGTTGCATAAGTGACAATGATCAAGGAGGAACTTTATGAGCAGGCGGTACCAGGATCGGAAGCATTGCAGACATTGATGAGGACGGAGGACACTCACTTAGAGATTCTTCATGAAGACATGGCTCATGTTTCAATTGAGCATCTGGGAGATGGACCGTATGAAGCGATGGGAAAGAAGATGACTTCTTTTCCAATACCATGGAGGACCTTTCCTCGGATGACTATGATGGAACCTTGTACATTGAAGAAGCAAGGGGAGCATTTCTCATTGTAGGCCTTGATAGGGAAATTTGTGACCTCGCTCTAGTAGGTTCAAATTCCCGTGACAAGGGTGGAACTTGATGATCTCTGTGATAGATATGGGTCATGCTTAGCCACATGGAAACTGGCTAGGTGCCCGGCATGACTCATGGACTGCCTTGGTGGTAGGGCACATTGTCTGGGTAGACTTCTTCATGGCTTACAACCAAGAAGGAACTCTTGGTGCACCTTTAGTGGGGGAGAAGCCTTGGAGGAAGTACCCATGATGATGATGGTAGAAGTGACCAAGGGCACTTAACCTGTACACTATACACATGATGGTGACTAGGGTTGAGGCGAGTCTACTCTTGATGGACACATGGGCAACCAAAGTCATGTACATTGACACGAGGGCATGGCAGGACATTATGTGGAGACATTATGCAGGTGCACTTACTGGGTGCCACTTATGAGCATCATGGAGGAGTGTCAAGAAGGAATATGCTGAGCATGATTGATTGTTGGTGCTACATGGAGATCTTTTATAGATGGGCTGGTAGACGTTGTTCATTTTGAGCAATAAGACATTGGTTGGATGAGCAGCCTATGAGCACATTCATATGACGTGCAGGGTGAGAAAAAATTGTGGTGGCACTCGTGGGAAATACAAGTATGCTTGCCAACTCTTTAGATAGGATGATGCATAGGAGTTCATGATGGAGTTTCATTCATTGGAGGCTTCATACTACAATGATCTTACAGTAGATGGTTCGCTAAGGAATTGAGATCGATACTGGTCTTGATTTTGATGCACTATGGGATGCATACCTTGGAGCAGGGAAATGCGTTCGGTCGGGTCGGGTCGCGTGAGGGTGCCCAAGGAAACGCGTTAGGTTCAGGTCGTGTGAGGGTGGCCGTATAAAAAATGCTAAGTTGTGACCGCCCACATGCCTTGTGCACGTTCGCGCGGCCAGTTTCTGATTTTCTCCCTTGTGCCTTCATTCGGGTGGGTCAGGTCGGGTCGTGCCGTGTGAGGGAGGTCGTATAAAAAATGCTAAGTTGTGACTGCTCGTGTGCCTTGTGCATGTTCGTGCGACCCGTTTTCCGTTTGCTCCCTTGTTCCTTCGTTCGGGCGGGTCAGGTCGTGCGGTGTGAGGGTGCCGAAGGAAACGTGTTCGGGTCGGGTCGTGTGATGGAGGCCGTATAAAAAATGCTAAGTTGTGACCGCGCCCTGTGCCTTGTGCACGTTCGTGCGACTTGATTGTCGTTTTCTCCTTTGTGCCTTCGTTGGGAGGGTCAGGTCGTGCCGTGTGAGGGAAACCAAGGAAACGCGTTCAGGTCGGGTCGTGTGAGGGAGGCTGTATCGAAAATGCTAAGTTGTGACCACCCGTGTGCCTAGTTGTCACACCCCTATACCTTCGGTGTCTTTCAACCACGCTATAGACGGGTGCGGAACTACTGTACTTTTTTCTTTTTCCAAATACTCAAGTATATAGACTACGCCTTTAGCAACACTTGTTAGTTATTAACCAAATGTTCTCTTGATATGCGGAAATAAACATAAACATCATTATCAATCCACAAGTACGCTCATACATACAAGGGAGGGGCAATTCCCTGTTAATAATGAGTCCGACCGATAATACATTTCATAAATATGAAATAATAAGTTCAAATCCAGCAGAAACCACTTCTGCTCCTTGGCAAGGAAAGTTAGCCTTTTGACCAACCTCTAAGGCTTGTCAACCATAAAACTAGCCTACAGCAATCACTTACAATCATCAAAGTTCACCTTGGGAATATCCTGCACAAAACTACCCAAGTGCTGCCGGGTCACTCAAATGGGCACTAAAAATCAGTTTAGACCTTTCCTCGAACTCCCTATGTGTCCAATATGCTTCCCAACTGTACGGTTAGATGTGGCCCATCAATACACACATTCTTCAATTTACGGAACTCAATTCTGACTCCGGACGCTCCCGGAATGGCTTCCGCACTGTCGTGCAGTTCGTGCAGAGGCGCCCAGTCGTGGGTCACCCGACTCGCCTAGCCAAACGCGTTCGGGTCGGGTCGAGCGCGCCGTGTCACACCAGGTGAGGGTGCCTAGCCAAATGCATTCGGGTCAGGTCTTTTGGGCTGAGGGCGCCCGTATCAGATTTGCTAAGTTGTGACCGCCAGGGTGCCTTGTGCACGTCCAAGCGGCCCGTTTGCCGTTTGCTCCCATGTGTGTCCGTTCGATCGAGCGGGCCGTGTGGCGCCAGATGAGGGCATCCGTTCGGGTCGGGTCATTTGGTCGGAGGGCACCCGTGTCAGATTTGCTAAGTTGTGACCGCCCGGGTGCCTTGTGCACATCCCGGCAGCCCGTTTGTCGTTTGCTCCCATGTGCGTCCATTCGGCCGGGCGCGCCAGGTGAGGGCGTCCGTTCGGTTCAGGTCGGGTTGTTTGGCCTGAGGACGCCTGTGTCATATTTGCTAAGTTGTGACCGCCCGGGTGCCTTGTGCACGTCCGGGCGGCCCGTTTTCCGTTTGTTCCCATGTGCGTCCGTTTGGTCATGCCGGGTGAGGGTGTCCATTCGGGTCGGGTCGTTTCGTCGTGTCAGGTGAGGGCGTCCGTTCGGGTCAGGTCGGGTTGTTTGGCCCAAGGGCGTCCGTTCGGGTGGGCCTACCGGGTGAGGGCGTCCGTTCGGGTCGGGTCGGGTCGTTTGGCCCGAGGGCGTCCGTTCGGGTCGGGTCGTTTGGTCGTGCCGGGTGAGGGCGTTCGTTCGGGTCGGGTCGGGTCGTTTGGCCCGAAGGCGTCTGTTCGAGTGGGCGTGCCGGGTGAGGGCGTCCGTTTGGGTCGGGCCAGGTAGTTTGGCCCGAGGGCATCTGTTCGGGTCGGGTCGGGTCGATTGGCCCGAGGGCATCCATTCGGGTCAGGTCGGGTCATTTGGCCCGAGGGCGTTCGTTCGAGTCGGGTCGTTTGGTCGTGCCGAGTGAGGGCGTCCGTTCGGGTCAGGTCGGGTCGTTTGGCCTGAGGACGCCCGTTCAGGTGGGCGTGCCGGGTGAGGTTGTCTGTTCGGGTCGGGTTGGGTCATTTGGCCCGAGGGCGCCCATGTCAGATTTGCTAAGTTGTGACCGCCCGGGTGCCTTGTGCACGTTCGGGCGGCCCGTTTGCCGTTTTCTCCCATGTGCGTCCGTTTGGTTGGGCACGCTGTGTCGTGCCGGGTGAGGGCGTCCATTCGGGTCAGGTCGTTTGGTAATGTCGGGATAAGGCGTCCATTCCGGTCGGGTCGTTTGGTCATGCCGGGTGAGGGCGTCCGTTCGGGTCGGGTCGTTTGGTCGTGCTGGGTGAGGGCGTCCGCTCGGGTCAGGTTGGGTCATTTGGCCCGAGGGCACCTGTGTCAGATTTGCTAAGTTTTGACCGCCCGGGTGCCTTGTGCACGTCCGGGTGGCCCGTTTGTCGTTTGCTCCCATGTGCGTCCGTTTGGTCGTGCCGGATGAGGGCGTCCATTCGGGTCGGTTGAGGGTGGCCGTTTGGGTCGGGTCATTTGGTCGTGCTGGGTGAGGGCGGCCATTCGGGTCGGGTCAGGTCGTTTGGTCGTGCAGGGTGAGGGCGTCTGTTCGGGTCAGGTCGTTTGGTCGTGCCAGGTGAGGGCGTCCGTTCGGGTCGGGTCGGGTCGTTTGGCATGAAGGCGTCTGTTCTGGTGGGCGTGTCGGGCGAGGGCATCGTTTGGGTCGGGTCGGGTCATTTGGCCCAAGGGTGCCCGTGTCAGATTTGCTAAGTTGTGACCGCCAGGGTGCCTTGTGCACGTCCGGGCGACCCGTTTTCCGTTTGCTCCCATGTGCATCCATTCGGTCGGGCGCGCCGTGTTGCGACGGGTGAGGGCATCCATTTGGGTGGGCGTGCAAGGCGAGGGCGTCCGTTCGGGTCGGGTCATTTGGCTCGAGGGCACTAGTGTCAGATTTGCTAAGTTGTGACCGCCCGGGTGCCATGTGCACATCCGGGCGGCTCGTTTGCCGTTTGCTCGCATGTGCGTCCGTTTGGTCAGGTCGTTTGGTCGTGTCGGGTGAGGGCGTCTGTTCGGGTGGATTGAGGGCATCCGTTCGGGTCGGGTCATTTGGTCGTGCCGTTTGAGGGCGTCCATTCGGGTCGGGTCGGGTCATTTGGTCGTGCCAGGTGAGGGCGTCCGTTCGGGTCGGGTCGGGTCATTTGGCAGGAAGGCGTCCGTTCGAGTCAGGTCGGGTCGTTTGGCCCGAGGGCACCCGTGTCATATTTGCTAAGTTGTGACCGCCCGGGTGCCTTGTGCACATCCGGGCGGCCCGTTTGCCGTTTTCTCCCATGTGCATCCATTCGGTCGTGCGCATCGTGTCGCGCCGGGTGAGGGCATCTGTTCGGGTGGGCATGCTGGATGAGGGCGTCTGTTCGGGTCGGGTCGTTTGGCCCGAGGGCGCCCGTGTCAGATTTGCTAAGTTGTGACCGCCCGGGTGCCTTGTGCACGTCCAGGCGGCCCGTTTTCCATTTGCTCCCATGTGCGTCCGTTCGGGTCGGGCGTGCCGTGTAGCGCTGGGTGATGGCGTCCGTTCGGGTGGGCGTGCCGGGTGAGGGCGTCCGTTTGGGTGGGTGTGCCGGGTGAGGGTGTCTTTTCGGGTGGGTGTGCCGGGTGAGGGCGTCCGTTCGAGTCGGGTCGTTTGGCCCGAGAGCGCCCGTGTCAGATTTTCTAAGTTGTGACCGCCCGGGTGCCTTGTGCACGTCCGGGCAACCCGTTTGCCATTTTCTCCCATGTGCATCCGTTCGGTCGGGTCGTTTCGTCGTGCCGGGTGAGGGCGTTCATTCAGGTCGGGTCGGGTCGTTTGGTCGTGCGAGGTGAGGGCGGATGTTCGGGTCGAGTCAGGTCGTTTGGCACGAAGGCGTTCGTTTGGGTGGGCGTGCCAAGCGAGGGCGTCCGTTCGGGTCTTGTCGGGTGGTTTGGCCCGAGGGCGCCCGTGTCAGATTTGCTAAGTTGTGACCGCCCGGGTGCCTTGTGCACGTCTGGGCAACCCTTTTTCCGTTTGCTCCCATGTGCGTCAGTTTGGTCGGGCGCACCGTGTCGTGCCGGGTGAGGGCGTCCGTTCGAGTCGGGTCGTTTGGCCCGAGGGTGCCTGTGTCAGATTTGCTAAGTTGTGACCGCCCAAGTGCCTTGTGCACGTCCAGGTGGCCCGTTTGCCATTTACTCCCATGTGCGTCCGTTTGGTCGGGCACGCCGTGTCGTGCAGGGTGAGGGTGTCTGTTCGGGTCGGGTCGTTTGGTCATGCCAGGATAAGGCGTCCATTCGGGTTGGGTCGTTTGGTCGTGCTGGGTGAGGGCATCCATTCGGGTCGGGTTGTTTGGTCGTGCCGGGTGAGGGCGTCCGTTCGGGTCGGGTCGGGTCGTTTGGCTCGAGGGCGCCTGTGTCAGATTTGCTAAGTTTTGACTGCCCGGGTGCCTTGTGCACGTCCGGGTGGCCCGTTTGTCGTTTTCTCCCATGTGCGTCCATTTGGTCGTGCCGGGTGAGGGCGTCCGTTCAGGTCGGTTGTGGGCGGCTGTTCGAGTCGGGTCATTTGGTCGTGCTGGGTGAGGGCGGCCATTCGGGTCGGGTCAGGTCGTTTGGTCGTGCAGGGTGAGGGCGTCCGTTCGGGTCGGGTCGTTTGGTCGTGCCAGGTGAGGGCGTTCGTTCGGGTCAGGTCGGGTCGTTTGGCATGAAGGCGTCTGTTCGGGTGGGCGTGCCGGGCGAGGGCGTCCATTTGGGTCGGGTCGGGTCATTTTTCCCAAGGGCGCCCATGTCAGATTTGCTAAGTTGTGACCGCCAGGGTGCCTTGTGCACATCCGGGCGGCACGTTTTCCATTTACTCCCATGTGCGTGCATTCGGTCTGGCGCACCATGTCGCGACGGGTGAGGGCGTCCGTTCGGGTCGGGTCTGTTAGGTCTCTGTAACAAGCAAGATTGGCAAAGTCCGATCACAGAGTTAACATCATTTCAACCAACTTTGGGATTCTAGGATCTAGCCCTCCTGAATCCGGAGAGGGATCTCTCCAATATGTACAAAGATGGATATTGTCTTTGAAGTTTAAAGTGATGATATTAGGCTAGTTATGAGGTCCAAGGGTTTTGTTCGGTCTTTTCGGATGATTGAACATAATTTTTGTCTGAGGCAGAAAGATCTATATGTAAATAGGTTCAAAGGTGAGAAGTTGCAAGCTAAAGAGTAAGCTAAGATCATGAAGAAAGATGATGGCAAGTTTCAATCCATTGGGCTATGGAGTCATAAGAGGATTTAATTGAAACATTCAGGTTCAAGAGTAATCTATGGGGCAAGTCATATATGCGTAAGGATCTCTTTAAATTTTGATTTATGGAATGGAGTGATACAATAAGAAAGGGAAATGACAGATGCAGAACAAAGAGCAGCCCAGGATCTGGTAAGTACTTTGAAACTAGCCAGCCTTTGACCAGGCACTTAAGAGAAACATAGAAGCAAACTAGGATCTGGTAAGTACTTTGAAACTATCCAGCCTTTGATACACTTCCAATAGAAAACAAATAAAAATGAAGGGAAACTTAAAGGCAACCTTTGGAGTAGAAACTAGCGGGCTAGGCTCACCATATCCTCTCCTAGCTCTTCTTTACTTAATTACTTCCAAGACAATCACAGAGATAACACAGAATGGCCTAAGATCTGATAAGTACTTCGAAACTAGTCAGCTTTTGACACGTCCTAAGGGAAACAATCAAATAGTTGAGCAAACAAGAAAGGGACTTAGGGCTAACCTTTGATTTCCTCAATTCATTCCTTACACAACATATATGAAAGTAACATTTAAAAATAACATTCAGCAGTGACAAAAGGATGAGGGAACGCTAGCATCCATGTACTTAGACTGAATTAAATCATTCTCAAATAAAACAATTAGAAGAAAACATTGGAATAAAGATTTCTCAGCCAGAGAAGGTTACTGGTATACAGTAAGCCCTAACACTGTTCAAACTGTTCTTTACAGTGGAAAATGAAACGAATTGAAAATGGAAATAAAATGACAAGTTCACAGTGAGAATAACATCACCATCAGCATAGACCAGGATCCCATAAATCAGCTTGTATTGGTGCTTCAAACCGGTTACAATCTTCAGGTCCAATGTTTTAATTCATCTCTCTTCACAACCTAACCTATCTGCTACAAGCAGAGCTCCAAGAGTCGATGAAACCACTATCTACAGTCAAGAGTTTTCAGCTCAGTTACACAGAATGTTTCAGCAATTACATTAACAACCAACTAATCCAACCCTTCACTCATCTTCTACTGAAGTATTTATAGAAGGATGAGGAGGTGAGACCTAACAAAGGATCTCTCGAAGCAATTAATACAGATTTAAGACTTCGTGGCCTTCAAGGGGCTCGATGAAGAAATTCACAGGTGGAACATTTATGAATTAACTGTTTTACATTTATGAATTAAGCTCAGCAGGAGCTTTATTTGACTTTGAGGCTCTGCGTACTGTGGGGAGTAACTCTTCAGATATTCTGTCATTAAATTTGGGGCAGAAATAACTTCTTTGGTTGTTCCGAGGCATAATATCTGATCCTGTTCAATAAATTTAGCCTCTGACTGAGCATTTTGAGGCAATAGGTGGCACTGCGGTGGTTGAGGAATCAATTTGCCTCAAAGTATGGTGGTGGAGGCAATATGCCTGATGAAACACTTTAGGTTTTCTTTCAAACTGTGTTTTAGATTGGGGATTAGGCTTTTGATAACTGTCTTAGCCGTAATCCCCATAAAAACTGTCTTCAATCTTCATCTGCTGTGCTCTGTCTTCAAAACTGATACTCTTTAACTATGTTTGAATTAAAACAGTGTCTTGTTGATGTGCAGACCCGCACTGGGCTTTACGGCATCAATACTCATAGAGTATTGACGAAACATGGAATAGAGCCCCGTGAATGGCTTCTCTGTAATGAAACGAGGGCATGCGAATCGTCATTCCCAGCCCTTTGCATTTCTTCGTTATACAATGGAAAACCATTTAGAACACCTGCATCAAACACAAAACAATTTAATAAATCCTGCGAAAAATAGGTTTAAACTGCTTCAGATGGCGGGGGAGGAGCGTAGCCGTCGAATAAAAATATCTAACGGTGGAGATCGGCGCAAAACAGAAAAATGAGAGCGGGGAGAAGAAATAAGGCGGGGTGGTTTTGGACCGTCCGATCTGGACACGTGGATGGTCCTGATCTAATCGGAGGATCTCAATCGGGGGTGGCAGGCAAGTGCATGCGATGCAAATTTCCAATGCGATTAAGCGCTGGCCGTTGATCTGCAGATCAGATCGACGGGGGAAGGTGAATCGGAGGGTTTTTGAAATGGGGCAAGACTTGTGATCGGAGGGAATAAGGACCGTTGGATCCTCGGGAGGATGGACGGCTTAGATTTAATCGGAGGATCGCGATCGGGGAGGGCAGAGAAGGGGATGCGATTGAAATGCAACGATGCAATTGAGCGTTGTCCGTCCGATCATCAGGGAGATGGATGGCTAAGATTAAATCGGAGGACTGTGGAAAGGGCTTGCGATTAGCGTTCGGGTGACCAGTGCGATCAAGCGATGACCGTTGGATCAGCGGGAAATGAATGGATAGGATGTAATCGGAGGGATCGCAAGGGTGTGTGATGGCCATCGGATTGCGAAACAGATGGATGGCTGCGATGGAATCGGCGGATAGCAATCGGGAGTGAGACGGGAAGGTTTGTGATTGCGATCGGAGGGAACTTGCGATTGAGTGTAGACCGTCGATCTGAGACGATGGTCGGGATTGAATTTGGGATCGGAAATTGGAGGTCGCAAAGATGGGCATGCGATTGCGCAATAAGGAAAAGTTGCGATGCGATTGCGCGGACCGTTGGATTGAAGAACTAGATCTACGGTCAGGATTTCTTCGACTTACGCGCCGGCGGAAAAACCTTTAAACATATGAAAACCAAAGCTTTTGCAATAAAAACAAGTTATAATGGATCAGGCGGAAAATGTATAAGTAAAGGAAAAAGGCGCCCGATTACGGGGCCGGTGGTTTTCACAGAATGTAATATGCCCGGGAGTATAAAGACAGGGGCCAATCGCAATCGGGCCATTGAGCCTGGTCTTTCCAATCAACCCATTTGTGTTGTTTCCGATTGCGATTGTGCGATCAGCTCTTTTCAATCAACCCATTTATATTTATCACGTGGTTTTAAGTTTTTAACTTAAAACTTTCGGAAAGTGGGTTTTTGGGTTTACAAAAGAAAATATTGATCGGAGGGGGATTGTTCAATGGTTTATCGCCCGATTGCGGGCTCTATGGTTATATGAGGAAATAATATGATCGGGGGGTTCCGAAATAGTTAAAAAGTGAGTTTTTAACTATGAAAGGGGAAATTTTCATAAATGGAAAGAAGAGGACTTATGAAAACAAGGTAGTTTTGATGGAGAAAAAGGGGAGCAGATGAAAGGTTTTGAGAAGAGGAGAAATGACGATCTTTCAACAGTCTTTCAGTTGGAATTAGCAGAAATTCCTGAGTATAAAAATGGGACAGCAAATGAGGATTTTGGACAAAGGCATGAGGCCTACAAGGAGTCTTCAAGAGCCAACAATTTTTAGTGATAAAATTTGTTCCTTGGAGGCTCAAAAAAGATCTTAGCCACCTTTTGGTATAACAAAATATTATAGGCGGCTAACTGTGGCTCCACTTGGGGATGGTGCCTTCTTGAAGGCATCAAGAATTCAGACTTGATTTCTCTGGGATGTTGACTGGTGCCTGACCCACTGCTTGCTCTTGCTTTTCTTTGATAAAAATATCAGTCATGAAAGAAAAATGAATTTCATCAATACAACTTCTACCTACTCCAATACTACTGATCTAACATTTTTTCTTCATGAGAGTGCACTTGGATTGGCAAACTCTATTCACAACATTTTATTCTTTTAAAAGCAGGAAATCTAATCTATTTCTAATCCTTATTTCTCCCTGAACTCAGATTAAATAGTTGAGCTCAGATATTTCTCTACCTAGTCTACTGTCTGTTGGGATTAAATAGTCCAACAAACTTTCATTCTCTAAATTCTACAACAGAAATTTAAAAATAGTCAAGTCAAGATTGAGCTGTTCGACTTGCTATGATCTATGGCATAAGAACAAGCTGCACATAGATTATTATTTGCAGAAAATTAAAAATCAAAATAGAAGGCTTAAGATCTGAAAGTTTCTCATTATGGCCTTCTTTTTCTTTACAACTCTGTTTTTAATTTTGTTTTGAGCTGTCTCTTTCTTGATATCTGATTCAGATTTTGGGCAAATTAGAACCAGTTTTTCTCTTTTATGACTCAGAAAAATAAATCAGTTTTGAGTCATCTCTCTTTTGAAACTTTGGTTCAGATTTTGAACATGTTTGAACCTTTATTTCATCCTAATCTATCTACTGATAAGCCAAGATTAAACGGTTTGGAAAATCAAATTCACTACTCTATCAGCAGAAAATTGAAAGCTAATTAGTCAAGATTAAACAGTTTGACTAACTAGAAGTGTGTTTTGTAGGAGTGGCATTTAAGCTTGCACACTTTCAGATTTGTTCCTCTTTTTGGTATGGGGCTATACCTTTATTGTTTTTTCAATTTGCCCTCTTTTCATTCTTTCTTTGTTTTTGTATTTTTGAATTCTTGATTTTTCTCCAAAGCAGAAAACAACAACTAACTACATGCTCGGAACTAAGCTTTATTGACATTCCTATCTAACCTATTCTAAACATGGAGTATTTACATATTCATATGATACAAAAGTGCCAATGCAGCCAGCTGAGTAATGTCAAGAAGAAGTAGTAACTCTGACTGCTTGTCAGAGGTATCCATAGAACATATTGAAGGTTAACCTTCAATGTCAAGGCTATCACAGAAGGTGACAGCTTTTCATGTCTCTGGCTCTTGCAAAGGGTCAATGCTTGATAATTTGAGCCGGTCGGGATTTCCACATACTCTTCCATAGGATCAACAAAGAAAAGATGAAGATTCTCTTCCTTTTGTTCCTCCACAATTGGTAGATCATCTACTTCTAAGACATCATCTTTGAAGACTATCTCTTCAGTATGTAGCTTGGAAGTATCATCATTCTTAACCTGCAAAATAGCAAACAGTGAAATATCTTCTTTCTTTGAATCTATGCTTGCTTCTGATATAAATTCAGGCTCTTTAAATGACAGACTAATATCAGTGAAGGGAGAAGTTTCTTCTTGAGAAGATGATATATCCACAGCAGGATAGTCTTCTATTTTTTTTTCTCCTTCATCTTCATCATCCTCTGAACTAGAGGACTCATCATATTTAATAGTGTTTTCCTCTGGTAACCCTGGTATGCTTGTATTCAGTGGATTAATTTGTATGAAGAGGTTATTATATTCTTGAGCAGGGGAGTATTTAAAGGTTTCCTCTTTTTCAAGAGAAAGCTCCTTTTTCTCAAAAATTTCTTTATTGCTCTTCTCTTCACCTTCTGAGTTGAAAGGCTGTTGATTTCCAATCATGTGAAAGCCATTAGTGATGGATTGAAATGGATGTTTTTGGCTTTCAAGCTGGTGATGGTGAAAATGATAACACCAATCAAACGCTGGTTGCCCTGCATGATTAGTTTTTTCTTGGAACTCATCATCATCATCATCAGACTGATCGAAATTCGGAAAATCATCTGAATAAACAATTTTGTTAGTCGAACATATTGGGTCATCAGTTTGCTTTTCTTCTAACTAATCTACAAGATAAATTTCTAAATCTATACAACAAAGTTCTTTATGTGAATGGGCAAGAGTGTTTGTTTCGCAAAAAATTTCAGAGACTGACTGTTTATAAATAGTCTGATCTATCTCTTTTTCTGTCAAAGGGAAGGATGTTTCTATGTTCCTTTGAACAGGAGTACAACAATTCTCTGTCTCTTGTGAAGACTGATTTTGAGGCTGGATGTCTTCTTGAGCCTCGGCTATAAGGGATGATGAATCAATATTTGAGTTTTCAGGGATATCTTGAGGAATGTTTTTTACTGCTTGGATCATCTTTTCCTCAACTGATTCATCTATTTTTTTAAAATTTTTCAATAGGATATTAAACTCATGAATGGCTGTTAAAATATCTTTAGGATGCATCTCTTCCAAAGCTTCCTCATTATCTATAATGTGTTGGGTGATGTTTTGTGATGGATCATAATATATTGCACCCCATGATAATGACGTAGCGTTTTCTTCATAGTTCTCATAGAACACATATTCAATGTCTCTTAAAGAAAACAAACTACTAGATCTTAAGCATTCATACCAATCCCTAGCTTTTCCTTCTAATGTTAACATGAACATTTTCATTAGGCAGTCTTCATGCCATTCAACTTTCAACATCCATACATGTATATGAAATCTGATGAGATGTAATAGAGGTTCATCAAACTTTTCACCTTGGAAAACAGGCAGGTTGTCATCCCAATTCACCCGGGGCATCTTATGTGGAAACCCAGGGATATGATCTCTACTCATTGGGGCATATATTCGTTGTATTCTCGGAATCATGTTTGTAAATCAGAAAAGAGGTCACTGTGTCCGGTCAATCAGTTCAGGGTCTTCTACCAGTGGAGTCATTTGGTCTTCTGGGAGTTTCAGAGTGTGGAGTCGCCAGGTGGAAAATTTTTCGCTCCTTTCAGAGGTAAAAGGTCTTATGGTCCACCACCATGTTTATTTAATTCCAATCTGAAATATTTTTAGGTTTTTCTAAGTCATTTTTCAGTTTTTTAGTTGTTAATAATATCCTAACTTTGTTTCAAAACTTAGATAAGGTTGCGAGACAAAGGCAGTCTACTCTTATGGCTAAGCCAACTAATTTTTCAAGGTTAGATGAAGTCTTAAGAGAAACCTAGGGTTTACCTACTTTGTCACTGATTCAAACAAGTTCCATCATGATTACCTATATTAGGAAGTGCTTGAAAAGGCTGCTTTTTACTTTGGTTAATAAATCAAATTCTCTATGAACCAAATCTCTGACGTTGTATGATTATCTTTAAATGAAAATGATTCTGGGTTCGATGTCCCCAGTGGAGTCGCCAGAAATGTTAGGTCTCTGTAACAAGCAAGATTGGCAAAGTCCGATCACAGAGTTAACATCATTTCAACCAAATTTGGGATTCTATGATCTAGCCCTTCTGAATCCGGAGAGGGATCTCTCCAATATGTACAAAGATGGATATTGTCTTTGAAGTTTAAAGTGATGATATTAGGCTAGTTATGAGGTCCAAGGGTTTTGTTCGGTCTTTTCGGATGATTGAACATAATTGTTGTCTAAGGCAGAAAGATCTATATGTAAATAGGTTCAAAGGTGAGAAGTTGCAAGCTAAAGAGTAAGCTAAGATCATGAAGAAAGATGATGGAAAGTTTCAATCCATTGGGCTATGGAGTCATAAGAGGATTTAATTGAAACATTCAAGTTCAAGAGTAATCTATGGGGCAAGTCATCTATGCCTAAGGATCTCTTTAAAGTTTGATTTATGGAATGGAGTGATATAATAAGAAAGGGAAATGACAGATGCAGAACAAAGAGCAGCCCAGGATCTGGTAAGTACTTTGAAACTAGCCAACCTTTGACCTGGCACTTAAGAGAAACATAGAAGCAAACTAGGATCTGGTAAGTACTTTGAAACTATCTAGCCTTTGATACACTTCCAATAGAAAACAAATAAAAATGAAGGGAAACTTAAAGGAAACCTTTGGAGTAGAAACTAGCGGGCTGGGCTCACCATATCCTCTCCTAGCTCTTCTTTACTTAATTACTTCCAAGACAATCACATAGATAACACAGAATGGCCTAAGATTTGATAAGTACTTCGAAACTAGTCAGCTTTTGACACATCCTAAGGGAAACAATCAAATAGTTGAGCAAACAAGAAAGGGACTCAGGGCTAACCTTTGATTTCCTCAATTCATTCCTTACACAACATATATGAAAGTAACATTTAAAAATAACATTCAGCAGTGACAAAAGGATGAGGGAACGCCAGCATCCATGTACTTAGACTGAATTAAATCATTCTCAAATAACACAATTAGAAGAAAACATTGGAATAAATATTTCTCAGCCAGAGAAGGTTACTGGTATACAGTAAGTCCTAACACTGTTCAAACTGTTCTTTACAGTGGAAAATGAAACGAATTGAAAACGGAAATAAAATGACAAGTTCACAGTGAGAATAACATCACCATCAACATAGACTAGGATCCCATAAATCAGCTTATATTGGTGCTTCAAATCGGTTACAATCTTCAGGTCCAATGTTTTAATCCATCTCTCTTCACAACCTAACCTATCTGCTACAAGCAGAGCTCCAAGAGCCGATGAAACCACTATCTACAGTCAAGAGTTTTTAGCTCAGTTACACAGAATGTTTCAGCAATTACATTAACAACCAACTAATCCAACCCTTCACTCATCTTCTACTGAAGTATTTATAGAAGGATGAGGAGGTGACACCTAACAAAGGATCTTGTTACACCATTTTTTGGTCATCTAACCTTTCATCATTAGATGGACCCAAGTACACCATGTAAGACCAGTTTTACCCCATGTAAAACTGCTTTCACTATGTTAATTAGGAAACCCCAAAAGGAATAATTAATTAAACCATAATTTAATTATTATTCCCGGTCATGTTTAACCCAAAAACAAAGAAATTAATGAGATAAACCCATAGTTATCTTATTATTTTCTAGGAATAATTATTTAAATAATATTCCTTGTTAAATATGACCAAATCAACCACTATTAATTAAATAAATCATTATTTATTTGATTATATCTCAACCACTTCCTTAAAAGGATAAATAAATCATTTATTTATTTATTCTTCACTAATCAAAGGATTTTGACCCAAGTCAAAGTCCCTTTCCCTCCAACAAATAATAATAAAATATTCCATAGAGGTGGATCTAGATTTGGTTAACATTATTTTAATCATGCACCAAGATCTAGAATGACCCAATATTTTGTAATAAATAGGAGGGTTTTCCCCTTCATTCTTCACCTTTTGTTGCATAGAAGATCACTCTGGATCTATACACTTGGTCTCATTTCTACCATTTTGCTCCCATTGAGCTCTACCTTCTACATTGGGTTTTCTACATCTACAAGAGAGAAAAAGCTTAGATCTGAAGTGCTGAGGACTACAAAGAACCCATCCCATTGAGGAGATCTGGATACACCTTCTTGTTTCCTCCCAGGTGCCCTGTAATATAAAAATTCATTCAAAAAAAAAATCGTGTTCTTGTCTTGTCTGTTGGATGCATGGAGCAAACTCTTTACTTTACTGCTTAATATCTCTCCATTTATAGATCTGTTTGTTGCAGCACTTTAACTACTAATTGCAGATCTGAAGATGTTTTGTAGCCATTATTGTTGTTAGGGCTATTAGTTATGCGTAGCTAAAGTGGTTCTTTTTCGTACACTTCGACGAAGAATTCATACTAACAAATGGCGACTCCACACGGGTTTTAAATTACGACCGCCGTCGTTTTTCATATTCCTGCATATCCAGCTACTTCAGGCCCTAGGGCTTCTTTTTTAGCTGCTTAGTTTTTCTCTTTTCATGTCATTTTTCTCACATAAAACCCCAAAAACCTAAAATTTCTAACTTCCGTGTGTTTCTGGCCCTATTGCGCAGGTAAGCGACACCAGCCGCAACTGAGACGGCAACTTTTCAGAAAATCTGCCGCCGAAACAACCGGAACGGGGGGGTCGCACCTTTTGGCCCAAAACCCGCGACCTGGACGCACCTTTTTGGCCTGCTTCCTCGCGACCAACTCGTACTGTGTCGAACTCGCGACCGTCCTTTTCTGTACTATTTTTTCTCCTCGTAGTTTTCTCCGGCTCGCCGCGCCTCTCGCCGTGCTCTTTCAGCCTCGGCCCTCACTTCGCCTTGACCAAGATCTGATCTGTTTTTACTCATCTAAGGGGGAACCCAGCCCCTTAGGGCTTTAGTACCCTCCACTTTTTGTGGAAGAGTTTCAGCTGTTTCAGCCGTCGGTTTCAGAGCTTCAGCCCCCTTTTTTTTCAGATCTGTGACCTCACTTCCAGATCCATTGAAATCAGCCTCTTTTCCTTTCAAATCACCTCTTGTCGTTTTGTTTGGACCTCCTCTAAAGGCCTCTGCCTTGCCCACCCCCCGGTTTTTTGCTGATTTCCCTTTTTCCAGCCACCTTGCCTCTGTCTCTTGGCTGTGATCTGCACCCCTTATCTGCAGCCTTATCCTCCGGATCTCTGTCCCCTTTGACCCTAGATCTGTTGAGCTTCCTTTGTGTGTGTTTCCATAGTTTTTCCCTTTCTTTTCAGCATAGTTTTGAGCGACCCACTTTCTTGGGTTTGATAGATGCATATGTAGCTGTTATTTTTCTGTTATTTCAGCATTTTTTCTGTTCTCTGTAGGTTTATTTTCAGCTACGTTGCACACTTTTTTGCTCTCAACAATGGAAAGGGTTTAAAAATTAAAATTAACGCACACCACACACTGACCCTAAGTGAAGAAGCGCCTGGTTTACACCGCCTGGCAAAGACTCTAAAATCAATTGTCACCGCACCTTATCTGCCCTTGACCTTCTTGATTCTGTCCCTTTCTGCCCTTGTCGGTTTCCTTCTTCCTGTCATCATTGCGCCCCCAAGGCGCCTTTCCCGGAGACTTCTTGGCCTTCATCTTCAGTTTCCGGTTGATCGACCTGCTCCGCACCGTCGTCGTCGAGCCAGTCCACCTTCGAGTCCGCACTCCGACTCCTCTCCTGATTCATCGGATCCCCCTTCTCCTTCCGGTTCTCCCCCTCCGACTCCTTTTACCTTCACCATGTCCGGATCAGGGCCTAATGCTAGCGGTTCTCCCGGCCCCAATGCCGGCCCCACTTCTAGCGGAACCGTCACAACCACTACTCCGGCCACCCCTGTGCTGCCGTACATTGCAGGCCTCAGCCTCCCCGATTTCCATCAGTTGATTAACGACCCCATCCACCATAATACTACCTGGCCCATTATGCCTACCAAGTTACCCTTCGATATCCCTAAGTTCGAGGGCCTTAATGGCGAAGACCCAACCAATCACGTCCGGTCTTTCCACATGTGGTGTTCCTCCAACTCCATTACCGATGACTCCATCCGTCTTCGTTTGTTCCAACGCACCCTTACCGGCGAAGCTTCTAAATGGTATGTCGAACAGGCCACTTCCTCCCATACCACGTTCGAGACTCTTGCCCAAGCCTTCTTGTCGTACTTCCAGCTCCCTCTCCGATACGACATTGGTACGGAGCTCTTGACTTCATTTAAGCAATCCTCTTCCACACGCCTTTCCGCCCATGTTCAGGAATGGCGACGAAGACGGAGCTTATGTCGAGCCCCTCCCTTTGAAGATCGGGTTTACATGGACTGGTTCCTTCGCACCCTCCCGTCTCCCACCGGCAAAGATGTCGCCTCTCACTTTCCTCAATCTGAAGAAGCCGCCCTCCAAATAGATTTAAAATATGACCGATTCACGCCTCAACTGCCACAGCCATACCCTCGTTCTTCCTATTATCCCCGGTGGCTCCTGGGTGGCGCTAACGCCCTTGGGCATCTCTATTCCGCCCGCCCGTATCATGATCTCTTTTCCCACCCATCTGCTCACCCTCCTGCGAGCCATGGCCTCCCTGCGGGGGGGGGCCAGCACTTAGTACCGCCCTCCCCAACATGTATCCGTGACACGGCATGCCCTCTCCTTGCCCAACCTCCTCGCTACCTCAATGCTGCCCAACCCAACCCTTACTTTTATCCGCAGCCTGGTGCGCCAGCTCCTCCAGCATATGCGCTTCCGCCTCCCTTGCCTCCTCACCACCTGCAACAGCCCTTACAACCCCCTCCAGGGCAAGTATTTGCGCAACAGGGTGCGTTTAATCCCCCTTCTTCTCAAAGAAGGCGGAGAGGCAACCAGAACCCATCTGCCCCCGGTAACCGAGGTCCCAATTCTGGTCCGGACCCTAACACTAGCAACCAGCCTCAGGGCATTCCGCCCAGGCCGGACAGGCCGCCTCGCACAAACAAGCCTTGTTCGTGTTGCGGTGTTTACGGTCACTACACTCACGATTGCCCTCTCTTACCCCAGATGCGACAGATGTGGGAGTCTCAAGCCACATTGCGCGGACAACACGCCTCCCCTCACGCTCCTCCTAATGTGGCCACTACCCAGCCAGCTGTGTTCACTGATCCTTTCCCTCAACAGTGATTCGTGGCTACCCAACCCCCTGACATCCATGCAGCCACACCCTCGTCCATTTCTGGTTCCTCTGACTACCAGATCCTCATGATGCACTCCGATCCGTCCCCTTCCGTCGACCTTCACCTTCAAACTCGGTCTCGCCAGTACCCCAAGCCCCCTGCTCAGTCTGCTCCCGAGCCTCCATCTTCAAGTTCTACAGAGCCTCTTTCGACATCCAGTGGCCCCTTACACATCCCTCAACCCAAAGTTGAGGTTCACCCCAAGATTCCAAAGGGTCCCTTACGCCGAAATGCTGCCTCCGGTCGAGCCGGTCAATCGTACAGTATAGTAGATGATTTGGCACAATCCCCTGCTGCCATTTCCACACTGGAACTCCTCCAGTCGTGCCCTTCTCAAAGGAAGGCTCTACTATCTGCCGTGGGCGCTGTTGATCCTGCTGATGACCAAATGATCGTTTTCGACGCCACTCAATCGGACCACCCTCCTCTTCCTCCTTCCGTTTCTTTCCAAATCCCAGTCAAAATCCGGAACGCCACTGTATCCCGGTGTATAATTGATGAGGGGGCATCCACCTGTGTGATGTCTGCTTCGGTTTGGAAGCAACTCGGATCCCCTGAGTTGGCCCCTTCCACGATCACCCTTCGAGCGTGGGATGGTCATGCCTCCCAACCTATTGGCCTGTTTCGTAACTGTCCCATCACCCTCGCCGGTAAGACTGTTTGCGTTGATGTCGAAGTCATTGACGCCCCTCTAGACTACAACATTCTATGGGGGCGAAGCTACACCTATGCCATGTCTGCTGTCCCATCCGCGGTCTTCCGCAAGATGTCTTTTCCACATAATGGAAAGATAGTCACCATTGACCAGCTATCGTAACATGAGCCGCCGTCTCCATCCGCCTCCGAGACGACCATCTCTTCTGTAGCCAACAAGCAAACCGTCGATTCTTTGACCAGTGTCTCCCCCGGCGTCTATAAGGATTCCACCCTGCTTGGTACTTTTCCTCACCTTCCTCCCCCTCCTGTTACTTATCCCAGCTTGTCGAATGTTTGCATGATGCAATCGTCTCAGGCTGCCCATAAACGGCATGCCTCGGCTAGCCCGCACCCTCCTCCCCGCCCTCCGCAACCCGCTCCTAGCCATCCATCTCAGCCAGCCGGACCTCCTCTTTCTGGCCCTCCCCCTACCGCTGGTACCCCCGAACCTCTTTATCCTCCAGGCTCGGTCCCCCCCGGCCTTAACCATCTTGGAGCCGTTCCTCCTGGTCATTACCCTGCTGGACAGATCCCCTTCTTGGCTCCCCCTCCCGGAGTATATTCCGTCCCCGTCATGGCCACCCTTTCTCTCCCTAACTTGACCTTGGGTATTTCGGTTTGGTACCTTGACCCCCCAGCCGCCACCCCCCCCGGTCACCCCAAACCGTACATGGCTTTGACACCGGTTCAACCGGTCCCCCTCGCTTCCTCCATAGCCAACGTGCCCCCAGCACCTCCACAGGACCCTTCTCCTGCTGAGTCGGCTCCCGGGAAGAAAGGAAAAGCCCGCAAGGGGGCAACCAAAGATCAAACCACCACTACCACCCCGGCTCCTTCTCCGCCCGCGAAGCCTTGTGCCTTATGTGATATCATTGGTCATGCCACCCATGCTTGTCCCGAGTTACCTCGTATCCGACCCATGGTAAAAGTCGTGTTCCCCGACACTACGGTCCCTGAAGATCCCACTCCTTCTTCAACCGTCTCCAAGAACCCCAAGACTCTCCGCACCAATAAGCCTTGTGCTTTGTGCGGTCTCCATGGCCACTACTCCCATTGTTGTCCTCACCTGATACATTACCGCGCCTCCCTTGAGGTGATCCGCGAGTATGAGGTTGAACATAATCAATCCGCCTCTCCCATTCTCGCGCAGTATGCTTCAGGCCAGCCTGAGGATCCCCCCGCTCCCATCCACATCCCTCCCCCTGATGTTCAGATGACGGAGTCTACTGTCACCATTCTTTACCTATCCTCCTCTGCACGACACTCGGAACCTAGCCCGTCTGCAGTCTCCCCCATTGTGTCCCTTGATGCTCGAGATCCCTCCACTTGTATCTCTGTTGACCTCCGCAGCCCGAGTCCTCGCCATGTTTCTGATAGCTCTCATACACCACCTTGTTTGAGTCTTGATCATCCTGCCCCTTCCCCCCGCCATGACTGCTCGATGACATTTGGACCCTCACGCTGCCGTCATTTCCTTTCATCCCCTCATTTATTGCCTTGTCACACCATTTTGCAGGACCCCCCGTCCACACCTTTTATCGGTTACGCCGATGGTGCAAGTCGCTACTCCAGGAATCTTGCCTCGGCAGGGTGGGCCATCTTCACCCCCTTGCATGACCTCGTTCTATCTAATGGGGTATGCATTGGTTCTGCCACCAACAATCAGGCCGAATATGATGCAGTGCGTGGCCTATTAGCTGATGCCCTGTCACATCGCATCCACCACCTGCACGTTCGCTTGGATTCCCTGCTTCTTGTAATGCAACTAAATGGTGTTTATCGTGTGCATAACCCTGTGCTGTTTAGACGCTATTTACGAGTGAAAGTCTTAATACGTGCGTTTGAAACCATCACTTTCAACCATGTACCCAGAGACCAAGATCACTACGTAGATAGTATTGCAAACCATGTTCTAGATTGGCATTTATCACACACAAGTCATACAAGACAATAACATTAAATCAACCATCACAAGACGATGCATATCCATAATATGTGTCGCAAACCATATATTGATGAGTCCATCTACTCTGATACATACGACATGCCCATAGCATGTTCCAAAAAACTGGGGGCACCATACGCCCCCCCATACATATACATCCGACATGCCCATAGCATGTTACAAACAACATCCAAAAACTGGGGGCACCATATGCCCCCCATACATTCTAGGGGGCACCACTTGCCCCTACACACATCCAAGAGGGCACCATATGCCCCTATATCTGGCCAATACACGACGAACGCCCTGATCCGCCTGGATCTCTGTCCGAAGTGTTCCCAGATCCCTCTCTCTCCAGTTGACCCGCAACTCTGCCATACCTGCACAACCACATTCTTTTTGTCAGGGTACAGATCGGGGAAAACCATAACCACACACCACAACCCAACTCCCAGCCATCAAACAGCACCAAGCCCTCCTCGTCTCCCAGGTCGCAGTTTTCTGCCATTTTCTGGACCAGGTCGCACTTTTTGCCCCCAAACCTACGTCCTGGGTCGTACTTTTTGCCCCAAAAAGTGCGACCCGGCCATAGAGATGAAGGAGGGGCTGTTTCTGGGGGTTTTGGGGCCCTAAACTGCAAATGTCATCCAACAAAATGCAAGAGCACGGTTAGGCCTCTTACCTCCAATTGACAGATCTCGCTTCCAACGGTCGGTTTGTCCGCTACGTTCGCCGCAAGATTTAGGGCCTTCTCTCCTCTCCACATTCACCACAGCAACAATAGCAAATGAATGATTTTCTTCTTTCAACTGCTGCGACCACACCGTAGCCCCGTTCGACGAACCGTCCGCACCGCTAGATAGATCTCACCGAGCTCTCAAATGGGTTTTTCTTAGTTTTTGGTGATTTGATACTTCACCCGGACACATTTTTCCACGAAGGGTCACTTCACCACTCCTTCAAATCGAATTTCCTCACTTACGACACTTGTACTTGGGGCACCATATCGCCCCCTTACTTGTCCATGTTCGTGTTGATTTTCGTCATGAGTGCCCACCTTGTACTCATGCTTCTATGACCCCCCATTGGGGCCTTTATTGTGGGGCAGCACTATCTAGTCGCCCTTGCTTAGAGCATCCGAGTTGAGTCATCATTGCATTCATGGAGTCTATCCTACATCCTTTTACACCCTACTATAGCCCTCCATTCTTTTTGCTTGGTTCCTCTCTTGTGTCGCATCTCATGACCTTCAGCCCCACTGTCCCCTGTCCCTTTCGATATTGTGTCAGTCGCCGCCATGTCATTCATGCCCTTTATGCTCTAACAAGGGAAGTCGTCCATTCGCCACTCCACCCTTCCCATTTCCGCCATCATCATTAGTGTCAGTCTGTCCGTCGCTCTATTGCTCTTCTCTCGTGCCTTAGTTGAGGATCTCTCATTGCCTCACCTAAGGCGGGCCTCCTTCTGTCGACCTCAACACACTTATTCCAGCAGCAAGGTCTAGAGGGCGGTGTACCTTGGTTCCAGCGTCCACTTTTGTTCGGTGCCTCGGATCAGGCAGGGGGATTTCTTACCTCCCTTTGACTTGATTGCTTCTCCAGCTCCTTTCAGCATGATCGAGATTCGTATACTGGACAGTCCAGTGACCCAGCAGCAGCTCTTGATGATTCCCGGGCGGGTGTGAGATGTCTCAACCCTCATGAGGGGGTGGCCCTGCAGGTAGCCCCCCACATGCCCGGATGACCTCTTCATTGCAGCCTTTGATGCCGCTCCAGATTTTGATGATGTTGGCTTTAGCCACTTGCAGCACCTCTATGATTTGCATGTATCAGTCAGATTTTGTGAGCCCTTCCCCATTTACAGGGGGCATTTGGGTTGTATTTATCTCATGTACTCAGATGATATTGTACTAGTCCTGGCTGTTATCCCAGGCACAGCATGTATGTGAGACTATTCACTGTATTTTTATCTGGCTCTTGATTATGCCAGCTGTACTCTATGGTTCGGTCCCTTGTTCACTGGACACACTATTCTTTTGTACTTTGTCACGGCGGGCATAGGTATGCCTCCCCCGCCGCCTTCAGCACAGGTACCCTCTCATAACAGAGACTTGTTGCACCTGCGAGTCTCGTCTCCTCCGGGTCTAGTCCTTCAGCACACTATCTACCTCATATTTCTCTCTCTGACATACCCTTTCGTTGTCTAGTGATTGTTTTCTTACAACGTACTTCGGTCATACGATTTGCTCCTGACACTCGCACGCTGGGGGGCAATCTGTTACACCATTTTTTGGTCATCTAACTCTTCATCATTAGATGGACCCAAGTACACCATGTAAGACCAGTTTTACCCCAAGTAAAACTGCTTTCACTATGTTAATTAGAAAACCCCAAAAGGAATAATTAATTAAACCATAATTTAATTATTATTCCCAGTCATGTTTAACCCAAAAACAAAGAAATTAATGAGATAAACCCATAGTTATCTTATTATTTTCTAGGAATAATTATTTAAATAATATTCCTTGTTAAATATGACCAAATCAACCACCATTAATTAAATAAATCATTATTTATTTGATTATATCTCAACCACTTCCTTAAAAGAATAAATAAATCATTTATTTATTTATTCTTCACTAATCAAGGGATTTTGACCCAAGTCAAAGTCCCTTTCCCTCCAACAAATAATAATAAAATATTCCATAGAGGTGGATCTAGACTTGGTTAACATTATTTTAATCATGCACCAAGATCTATAATGACCCAATATTTTGTTATAAATAGGAGGGTTTTCCCCTTCATTCTTCACCTTTTGTTGCATAGAAGATCACTCTGGATCTATACACTTGGTCTCATTTCTACCATTTTGCTCCCATTGAGCTCTACCTTCTACATTGGGTTTTCTACATCTACAAGAGAGAGAAAGCTTAGATCTGAAGTGCCGAGGACTACAAAGAACCCATCCCATTGAGGAGATCTGGATACACCTTCTTGTTTCCTCCCAGGTGCCCTGTAATATAAAAATTCATTCAAAAAATCGTGTTCTTGTCTTGTCCGTTGGATGCATGGAGCAAACTCTTTACTTTACTGCTTAATATCTTTCCATTTATAGATCTGTTTTGTTGCAGCACTTTAACTACTAATTGCAGATCTGAAGATGTTTTGCAGCCATTATTGTTGTTAGGGCTATTAGTTATGCGTAGCTAAAGTGGGTCTTTTTCGTACACTTCGACAAAGAATTCATACTAACAGATCTCTCAAAGCAATTAATACAGATTTAAGAATTTGTGGCCTTCGAGGGGCTCGATGAAGAAATTCACAGGTGGAACATTGTATTAACTGTTTTACATTTATGAATTAAGCTCAGCAGGAGCTTTATTTGACTTTGAGGCTCTGCGTACTGTGGGGAGTAACTCTGCAGATATTCTGTCATTAAATTTGGGGCAGAAATAACTTCTTTGGCTGTTTTGAGGCATAATATCTGATCCTGTTCAATAAATTTAGCCTCTGACTGAGCATTTTGAGGCAATAGGTGGCACTGCGGTGATTGAGGAATCAATTTGGCTCAAAGTATGGTGGTGGAGGCAATATGCCTGATGAAACACTTTAGGTTTTCTTTCAAAATATTTTTTAGATTGGGGATTAGGCTTTTGATAACTGTCTTAGCCGTAATCCCCATAAAAACTGTCTTCAATCTTCATATGCTGTGCTCTGTCTTCAAAACTGATACTCTTTAACTGTGTTTGAATTAAAACAGTGTCTTGTCGATGTGCAGACCCGCACTGGGCTTTACAGCATCAATACTCATAGAGTACTAACGAAACATGGAATAGAGCCCCGTGAATGGCTTCTCTGTAATGAAACGAGGGCATGAGAATCGTCATTCCCAGCCCTTGGAATTTCTTCGTTATACAATGGAAAACCATTTAGAACACCTGCATCAAACACAAAACAATTTAAGAAATCCTGCGAAAAATAGGTTTAAACTGCTTCAGATGGTGGGGGAGGAGCGTAGCCGTCGGATAAAAATATCTAATGGTGGAGATCGGCGCAAAACCGAAAAATGAGAGCGGGGAGAAGAAATAAGGCGGGGTGGTTTTGGACCGTCCGATCTGGACACATGGACGGTCCTGATCTAATCAGAGGATCTCAATCGTGGGTGGAAGGTAAGTGCATGCGATGCAAATTTCCAATGTGATTGAGTGCTGGCCGTTGATCTGCAGATCAGATCGATGGCAGAAGGTGAATTGGAGGGTTTTTGAAACGGGGCAAGACTTGTGATCGGAGGGAATAAGGACCGTTGGATCCTCGGGAGGATGGACGGCTCAGATTTAATCAGAGGATCGCGATTGGGGAGGGCAGAGAAGGGGATGCGATTGAAATGCAGCGATGCGATTGAGCACTGTCCGTCCGATCATCAGGGAGATGGACGGCTAGGATTAAATCGGAGGACTGTGGAAAGGGCTTGCGATTAGCGTTCGGGTGACCAGTGCGATCAAGCGATGACCGTTGGATCAGCGGGAAATGAATGGATAGGATGTAATCGGAGGGATCGCAAGGGTGTGTGATGGCCGTCGGATTGCGAAACAGATGGACGGCTACGATGGAATCAGCGGATCGCAATCGGGAGTGAGACGGGAAGGCTTGCGATTGCGATCGGAGGGAACTTGTGATTGAGCGCAGACCGTCGATCTGAGAACAAGATCGACAGTCGGGATTGAATCGGGGATCGGCAATCGCAGGTCGCAGAGATGGGCATGCGATTGCGCAATAAGGAAAAGTTGCAATGCGATTGCGCGGACTGTTGGTTCGAAGAACTAGATCTACGGTCAGGATTTCTTCGACTTACGCACCGGCGGAAAAACCTTTAAACATATGAAAAACAAAGCTTTTGCAATAAAAACAAGTTATAATGGATCGGGCGGAAAATGTATAAGTAAAGGAAAAAGGCGCCCGATTGCGGGGCCGGTGGTTTTCACGGAATGTAATATGCCCGAGAGTATAAAGACAGGGGCCAATCGCAATCGGGCCATTGAGCCTGGTCTTTCCGATCAACCCATTTGTGTTGTTTCCGATTGCGATTGCGCGATCGGCTCTTTTCAATCAACCCATTTATATTTATCACGTGGTTTTAAGTTTTTAACTTAAAACTTTCGGAAAGTGGGTTTTTGGGTTTACAAAGGAAAATATTGATCGGAGGGGGATTTTTCAATGGTTTATCGCCCGATTGCGGGCTCTATGGTTATATGAGGAAATAATATGATCGGGGGTTATGAAATAGTTAAAAATTGAGTTTTTAACTATGAAAGGGAAAATTTTCATAAATGGAAAGAAGAGGACTTATGAAAAAAAGGTAGTTTTGATGGAGAAAAAGGGGAGCAGATGAAAGGTTTTGAGAAGAGGAGAAATGACAATCTTTCAGCAGTCTTTCAGTTGGAATCAGCAGAAATTCCTGAGTATAAAATGGGACAGCAAATGAGGATTTTGGACCGAGGCATGAGGCCTACAAGGAGTCTTCAAGAGCCAACAATTTTTAGTGATAAAATTTGTTCCTTGGAGGCTCAAAAAAGATCTTAGCCACCTTTTGGTATAACAAAATATTATAGGTGGCTAACAGGGTCATTTGGCCCGAGGGCACTAGTGTCAGATTTGCTAAGTTGTGACCGCCCGGGTGCCTTGTGCACGTCCGGGCGGCTCGTTTGCCGTTTTCTCCCATGTGCGTCTGTTTGGTAGTGTCGGGTGAGGGCATCCATTTGGGTGGATTGAGGGCATCCGTTCGGGTCGGGTCGTTTGGTCGTGCTGGTTGAGGGCGTCCATTCGGGTCGGGTCGGGTCATTTGGTCGTGCCGGGTGAGGGCGTTCGTTCGGGTCGGGTCGGGTCATTTGGTAGGAAGGCGTCCGTTCAGGTCGGGTCGGGTCGTTTGGCCCGAGGGCGCCCATGTCATATTTGCTAAGTTGTGACCGCCCGGGTTCCTTGTGCACATCCGGGCGGCCCGTTTGCCGTTTGCTCCCATGTGCGTCCGTTCGGTCGGGCGCGTCGTGTCACGCTGGGTGAGGGCGTCCGTTCGGGTGGGCGTGCTGGGTGAGGTCGTCTGTTCGGGTCAGGTCGTTTGGCCCGAGGGCGCCCGTGTAAGATTTGCTAAGTTGTGACCACCCAGGTGCCTTGTGCACATCCGGGCGGCCCGTTTGCCGTTTGCTCCCATGTGCGTCCGTTCGGGTCGGGCGTGCCGTGTCGCGCTGGGTGATGGCGTTCATTCAGGTGGGCGTGCCGGGTGAGGGCGTCCATTCGAGTGGGCGTGCCAGGTGAGGGTGTCTGTTCGGGTGGGCGTACCGGGTGAGGGCATCCGTTCGAGTCGGGTCGTTTGGCCCGAGAGCGCCCGTGTCAGATTTGCTAAGTTGTGACCGCCCGGGTGCCTTGTACACGTCCGGGCGACCCGTTTGCCGTTTGCTCCCATGTGCGTCCGTTCGGTCGGGTCGTTTGGTCGTGCCGGGTGAGGGCGTTCATTTGGGTCGGGTCAGGTTGTTTGGTCGTGCCAGGTGAGGGCGGCCGTTTGGGTCGGGTCAGGTCGTTTGGCACGAAGTCATTCGTTCGGGTGGGCGTGCCAGGCGAGGGCGTCCGTTCGGGTCGTGTCGGGTCATTTGGCCCGAGGGCGCCCGTGTCAGATTTGCTAAGTTGTGACCGCCCGGGTGCCTTGTGCACGTTTGGGCGGCCCTTTTGCCATTTGCTCCAGTGTGCGTCAGTTTGGTCGGGCGCGCCGTGTCGTTCCGGGTGAGGGCGTCCGTTCGGGTCGGGTCATTTGGCCCGAGGGCGCCTGTGTCAGATTTGCTAAGTTGTGACCGCCCAGGTGCCTTGTGCACGTCCGGGCGGCCCGTTTGTCGTTTGCTCCCATGTGCATCCGTTCGGGTGGGGGTGCCGTGTCGTGCCGGGTGAGGTCGTCTGTTCGGGTCGTTTGGTCGTGAAGGGTGAGGTCGTTCGTTCGGGTCAGGTCGTTTGGCCCGAGGGTGCCCATGTCAGATTTGCTAAGTTGTGACCGCCCGGGTGCCTTGTGCAGGTCCAGGCGGCCCATTTTCTGTTTGCTCCCATGTCCATCCGCTCGGGTGGGCGCGCCGTGTCGTGCTGGGTGAGGGCGTCCGTTCGGGTCGGGTCGAGTCGTTTGGCCCGAGGGCGCCCATGTCAGATTTGCTAAGTTGTGACCGCCCGGGTGCCTTGTGTATGTCCGGGTGGCCCGTTTGCCGTTTTCTCCCATGTGCGTCCGTTCGAGTGGGCGCGCCGTGTTGTGCCGGGTGAGGGCGTCCGTTCGGGTCCGGTCATTTTGTCGTGCCGGGTGAGGTCGTCCGTTCGGGTCGGGTCGTTTGGCTCGAGGGCGCCCGTGTCAGATTTGCTAGGTTGTGACTGCCTGGGTGCCTTGTGCACGTCCGGGTGGCCCGTTTGCCGTTTGCTCCCATGTGCGTCCATTCGGGTGGTCACACCGTGTCGTGCTTGGTGAGGGCGTCCGTTCGGGTCGGGTTGTTTGGTCGTGCCGGGTGAGGGCGTCCGTTCGGGTCGGGTCGGGTCGTTTGGCCCGAGGGCATCCATTCGCGTCGGGTCGGGTCGTTTGGCCCGAGGGCGCCCGTGTCAGATTTTCTAAGTTTTGACCGCCTGGGTGCCTAGTGCACGTCCGGGTAGCCCGTTTGCCGTTTGCTCCCATGTACGTCCGTTCGGGTCGGGCGTGCCGTGTCGCGCCGGGTGATGGCGTCCGTTCAGGTGGGCGTGCCAG
This sequence comes from Pinus albicaulis, assembly GCA_034641835.2. NCBI lineage: Eukaryota > Viridiplantae > Streptophyta > Pinopsida > Pinales > Pinaceae > Pinus > Pinus albicaulis. The sequence goes on along the minus strand of JAXQQM020075849.1, from coordinate 57,347 downwards.
GTGAGGGCATCCATTCGGGTGGGCATGCTGGGTGAGGGCATCCGTTCGGGTCGGGTCTTTTGGCCCGAGGGCGCCCGTGTCAGATTTGCTAAGTTGTGACTGCCTGGGTGCCTTGTGCACGTCCGGGTGGCCCGTTTGCCGTTTGCTCCCATGTGCATCCGTTCGGTCAGGTCGTTTGGTCATGCCGAGTGAGGGTGTTCATTCGGGTCGGGTCGGGTCGTTTGGTCGTGCCGGGTGAGGGCGGCCGTTCAGGTCGGGTCGAGTCGTTTGGCACGAACATGTCTGTTCGGGTGGGCGTGCTGGGCGAGGGCGTCCATTCAGGTCGTGTCGGGTCGTTTGGCCCGAGGGTGCCCATGTCAGATTTGCTAAGTTGTGACCGCCCGGGTGCCTTGTGCACATCCGAGCGGCCCTTTTGCCATTTTCTCCCATGTGAGTTTGTTCGGTCGGGCGTGCCGTGTCATGCCGGGTGAGGGCGTCCGTTCGGGTTGGGTCGTTTGGCCCGAGGGCGCCCGTGTCAGATTTGCTAATTTGTGACCACCTGGGTGCCTTGTGCACGTCCGGGCGGCCCGTTTGTCATTTTCTCCCATGTGCGTCCGTTCGGGTGGGCGCGCCGTGTCTTGCCAGGTGAGGTCGTCCGTTCGGGTCGTTTGGTCGTGCCGAGTGAGGTCGTCCGTTCGGGTCGAGTTATTTGGCCCGAGGGCGCCCGTGTCAGATTTGCTAAGTTGTGACCACCCGGGTGCCTTGTGCATGTCAGGGTGGCCCGTTTGTCGTTTTCTCACATGTGCGTCTGTTCGGGTGGGCGCTCCGTCTCGTGCCGGGTGAGGGCGTCCGTTCGGGTTGGGTCGTTTGGCCCGAGGGTTCCTGTGTCAGATTTGCTAAGATGTGACCTCCCGGGTGCCTTGTGCATGTCCAGGCAGCATGTTTGCTATTTGCTCCCATGTGCGTCCATTCGGGTGGGTACGCCGTGTCGAGCTGGGTGAGGGCGTCCGTTCGGGTCAGGTCGTTTGGTCGTGCCGGGTGAGGTTGTCCGTTCGGGTCAAGTCGTTTGGCCCGAGGCGCCCGTGTCAGATTTGCTAAGTTGTGACTGCTCGGGTGCCTTGTGCACGTCCGGGCGGCCCGTTTGTCATTTGCTCCCATGTGTGTCCGTTCGGGTGGGCGCGCCGTGTTGTGCCAGGTGAGAGCATCCGTTCGGGTCAGGTCGTTTGGTCGTGCCGGGTGAGGTCGTCCGTTCGGGTCGGGTCGTTTGGCCCGAGGGCGCCCGTGTCAAATTTTCTAGGTTGTGACCACCAAGGTGCCTTATGCACGTCCGGGCGGCTCGTTTTCCATTTTCTCCCATGTGCGTCCGTTCGGGTGGTCGCGCCGGGTGAGGGTGTCTGTTCGGGTCGAGTCGTTTGGTCGTGCCGGGTGAGGTCGTCCGTTCGGGTCGGGTCGTTTGGCCCGAGGGCACCCATGTTAGATTTGCTAATTTGTGACCGCCCGAGTGCCTTGTGCACGTCCAGGCGGCCCATTTTTCATTTTCTCCCATGTGCGTCCGTTCAAGCGGGCGCTCCGTGTCGCCCCGGGTGAGGGCGCATGGACGAGGCCGTTCGGGTCGCCCCGTTTTGTCCGAGGGTGCGCTTATCAGATTTTCTTTTTGTGTGAAAGGTGGGTTGGTAATTGAGTTGCTTTTTTCGGTTGTGCCTGAAGAATGGCCTTGGGTCATTTTTAGGGTCGTCGACTTTCTTCTCTCCATCACCACTCGGTAGCATATGAGTGGTAATGTTGCCCATGCTCGTCCTTGGAGGCATGTTTGAACAATCTCTCTCGTCCACTCTGTTTTCTAGCATTTGGATGGGGTTGTTGTGTGTGGCTCCTTGAGATGACTGGCCGCTTGTTGGCTTTGTTGAAATCAACTCTCCGATAACTCTCTCTCGTGCCCCTTGGTCGCACGTTTGCTGTGTTGAAATCAGCTTTTTGCTATGTCGCTCGTTGGCTCCGTCGATGTCGGCTCTTCGCTATATTGTTCTTCTCCTCCCTTTTTTCTTGTGGGGGGAGGGGTTGGATTTTCGTGTGAAAGGTGGTTTGGTAACTGATTTTTTTGTTCAGGTGTGCCTAAAGAGTGGCCTTGGGTAATTTGTAGGGTCGTCGACTCTCATCTTCTCTCCATCCCCACTCGGTAGCACATGAGCGGTAATGTTGGCCATGCTTGTCCTGGGAGGCATATGTGAAAAGAGTTACCCTTTCTCTCTGTGTTCTCAGAGCTGGATGAGGTTGCTGTGTGTGGCTCCTTGAGACAACTGGCCGGTCGCCTATGTCGCTCTTGTGCCCCTTGCTCGCTCGTTGGCTCCGTCGCTGGTTGGCTCTTCGC
>JAXQQM020075849.1:50000-52500 GCA_034641835.2 Pinus albicaulis | reverse complement strand
GGCCATGGAATTTTGAGGCGATAACAGGTCTGTGATGCCCTTAGATGTTCTGGGCCGCACACGCGCTACACTGATGCAGCCAACGAGTTTTTCTTCCTGGTTCGAGAGCATCGGGAAATCTTCTCAAATTGCATCATGATGGGGATAAACCATTGCAATTATTGGTCTTCAACGAGGAATTCCTTGTAAGTGTGTGTCATCAACTCGTCTTGACTACGTCCCTACCCTTTGTAAAAACCGCCCATTGCTCCTACCGATTGAATGATCCGGTGAAGTGTTCGGATTGCGTCGACGACGGTGGTTCGCCACTGTCGACGTTGTGAGAAGTTCATTGAACCTTATCATTTAGAGGAAGGAGAAGTCGTAACAAGGTTACCATAGGTGAACCTGCGGTAGGATCATTGATAGCAGGGTTTTTTTTTTTCGTTTGGGTTGTGTGTGGATTTCGATTGTATGTAATATAGGAACTTGTGGTGTGTCTCTAGGTGAGCGGGTTTGATGCTTTGTCGGGGTGGTGCCTCTTGCGAAAGAGACTCGCAACATTTTTAGTTGCCTATCTTGAGTTCGCGCTTGTTGTTTCGTGTACTTGCAAGCGATTCTTGTGCTTCTCCCATCCTTTGTTATTATTTCCCCTAATGTGTTTTTTGTATGGGGTTCGGAAGCTCGTTGCTCGGGAGCCCCCTCTCCAATGGTCCGTTCGGCGGGGCATGGTTGTTGCAGTCGAGGTGCTTGGGAAACACGATGGAAAAATTCAGACTCGTTCGTAGCGGCGGTGCTCGGTCCTTTTTTCGTTGGAAGATGTGGGCCTCCATAGTTGGTTCTCTCCAAAGGCGGCGGCGGTAGTTTATGTGTTTGCTTGGGCAAGCCTTTTTGTTGGTGGTTGGGTCAAGGGAGTGGTTTCGTGTGCGCTTCCTACCTCAACCCTTTCGCGAGGGGAAAATATGGGGGTGGGGTCAAATATGGGATGGATGAAGAGCGGAGCAATCCGTTGGGATAGCCACCCTAGTCCTCTCGACTCTTCCTTGACATGCCCTCGCGGAAGGGTTGGGTCTAGGTAATGAAATAGCCCTCCCTTGGTTCGAGCTCCTTCAAAATTGCAAGTTTCCTCATCAATGGGCACGAGGTAGCATTCTTTTCTCATGCCCCTTTGGTGTTGAGGGAATTCCTCGTCCTTTCTTCAGCCACTCCCCCTTCCAAGGAAAAGTAGGAAGCAGGTTATGTCCTAGTCCTCACCATTTCGATTCTAGGTTTTTTTGCGCGACTTGGTCATTTGTTGGATGTGTCGATTGTTGCAATAGTGTTGTGGTGTGTGCTTTGGGGGCTTCCCTCTTTTTAGGGCGTGATGTTGCACCGCCGGCGTATTTGTGGCCCTGGGCTTTATCTAGCATTGAGTGTCAGCCTGCGATAACTCCTCTTTGGAGTTCCGGTTGTTTGGGCCCCCTTGAATATTTAGTTGGAAAGGTTGTCAGGTGTCCTGTACACGAAGGGGTGCAATAGCGGGGTGGGTTTGCTATTAGTAAATTTTTTTTCTGAAGCCTTGTGTGGGTTGGGGGGTCGTTTACCTCTCAGTAGTAACGTGCTCTAGGCACTTGTCTCGTCGGGGCCCTCGACTTTTCTAGTGGTCAAGTTTAGGTTGTGGCTTGTCTCTGCTTGGTTTTTGGATTGCCGCTTATTATGTCGTGTAGATGGAAAGGATGTTGCGTCGCAATGTAGTATGTGGAAGGGTGTGAAAACGTGGGATGCTTTTGATTGGGTGCCTTTTTTTCCTTCTTTTTGGTTAAGCCAACGTCCCCTCGCGTTGCAGTGGCCCTCTGTTTTTCTAGCTAGCGTTGCTTGAAATTTGGCCCCCTTTCTCTCTAATTGGATTTTTGTCGCGAGTGTTATGGTGGGTAATGCTTGGTTTTTCTTTCTTTCCTGTCGTCGTTTTCTTCCCTTCTGGTCCCCAAACCTTTGCGGGGAGGAAAAGCGACCTTGTGGGCTCCGCGTTCTAGAAGGACAGTGCTGGCAAACCTCGGCTACGCCCCAGTCCTTTCCCCGCCCCTCGTCGTTCCTTGCAGTTCCCCCCTTTTTTGCCAAGGCACAGGGCTTGGAAAATCTTGTACTGTGTTTGAGCCTCCCCTTGTGATTCGTTTTGTTCCCCCCTAGCTTTACGGAGAAAAGGTGGGATTGCCGTGGATTTTGACGTTTTCGGAAGGATGAAAAAGCAGTGCGAGTTCCTGCTGGGGTGGCCGCCCTAGTCCTTCTCGGTCGTCGATCTGTGCAGTTCTCACCTTTTTGCGAGGGCACGGGGCCTTGAAAGCCTATTTTGTGTTTGAGCCTCGGCCATGTTTTGGTTCTCTTTTTTTCTTTTCTCTTTTTGGGTTGCTTTTTTCTCTTCCTCCTTTCGGCCCCTAGCTTTACGGAGAAAAGGGTGAATCGTTGAGGATTGGCATTCGCGAAGGATGAAAGGCAGTGCGAGCTCCTGGGTTGGCCACCCTAGTCCTTCCCGATTTTCGTTCCT
>JAXQQM020075849.1:25000-45000 GCA_034641835.2 Pinus albicaulis | reverse complement strand
GTGGATCCAAGCCTCTGGGAACTCTGCGTCCTTTTTCCCATGTCGTGGCACATAAAAACCCACATCCATTTCGCCATGCGACGGACAAGCGCCCCAATTTGGAGAAACTCAGGGTTTCCATTTCGTGGCACGGCGGAAAATTTCCCCAAGTCTGGGAAACCTGGGGTTCCCATGTCCAGCCGCGATGGAAATCGCAAGCCCAGCACGGGGTACTTGGGGGTTCCATGCCACAGCGTGACAGAAACCGCGGCCCAAGTATGGGTAAATTCGAGTTTCCATGTCACGGCACGACGGAAACCATCACCCGGGTCCCACGGAGCTCGGGGGTTCCCATTTTTTTGTGGCACGACGGATACCACCCGGTTCTAAGAAACTCGGGGATTTCCAAGTCCCGCCATGACAGAAACCGTGGCCTTGGTGCGGGGAGATTGGGTTTCCATTTTGCGGCACGACGGAGAAGCGCCCAAGCCTGCAGAACTTTGGGGCTTCTGTTTCATGGCACGAGGGAAACCGCCTAGTTCTGGGAACCCTGCGGTTTCCATCTCCCGCCTCGACGAAAAACGCGCCCCTAGTGAGGGGAACTTGGGTTTCCATGTCGCGGCATGACCGTAATTTCCCAAGTTTACGGAACTCGTGGTTTTCGTCGCGCGGCACGGCGAAGAACCGCCCAAGCCTGGCGAACTTAGGGCTCCCATTTCGCGGCGTGACGGAAACCGCTCCCCTGGTCCGTCTCCAGAACTTGGGGTTTCCACACCTCGTTGCGGTAGAAGCCGTCCAAATGTAGATAAGGTTGGGTTTTGTAAGGCCCCAAGACTTGATGAGGTGCGTTCGTGGTAACGGGCGCGCCCGTCGGGCGTTCGGGCGCCCTGCGACGTTACGGGTGAGCCGTCGCACAGTAACCACACGGGCGTGGGTGTGTGGCAGCAAGCGGCACGGGCGTGTCGCACATAGCCGACGGTGGCATTGGAAAAAGTGACGTTACAGGCGAAACGTCACAGCGTAGCCGGAGTCATAGAACCGACGCACGAGTTGAGCGGCCGAAGCTACACGAGTGGGCGGACAGCTGAATGATGGGGGTCGGCTCGGGTCGACCGAGTGACCCATGACACGCACATGATACGTGTATTAATACGGTGTGTGGATGATGGAGAAGTCATCCAACCAACGTTCAAGCAAGAATCTGACTGCGAGCGCATTGGAGCACCACTAGCTAAGCCAACAGCTCGTTGGTGAAGGAAACATGATGGCGGTGAACGTAGGGCGAGCACAAGTCGAGTCAGGTTGTTTACGTGTAGGGCGTGCGGAATTCCTTCGCAGGGCATCCACACCGCGGGATGGGTCGAGTCGGGCAGCGCGCGGGTCAAGTCGTGTGACAGACGTGCAGGGCGTGTGGAAATTCTCCGCAGGACAGACGTGCAGGGCGTGTGGAACTTCTCCGCAGGGCATCCACAGTGCAAGGTCGGGTCGGGTAGGGCATCCGCACGATCCAAGCTTCAGTTCAGAGGTTGTTCTGAAGGCATCGTGAGTCGGAATTGAGTGCTGAAAGTTGAAGCAGGTGAGTTTTGATGGGACGAAGCTAACCACATAGCTGGGGGAGCGGATTGGACAAATGGAGAGCTCGCGGGGAGGTCTGAAATCATTTTCAGTGTCGACCCGAGTGACCCGGCAGAACTTGGGGTAGTTTTATGCAGGATATTCCTGAGGTGAATTCTAGTGTTGTAAACGATTGTTGTGGGCTAGTTAATGATTGTCAAGCATTGTAAGCTTGGACAAAAAGTGACTTTCCCTGCCAAAGAGAAAAGGGGGTCTTTTGCTAGATTGAAACTTATACTCTATTTCGTATTTATGAAACATATTATCGGGCAGACCCATTATTAACTGGGAGTTGCCCCTCCCTTGTATGTATGGGCGTACACTGTGGATGTGATGATGATGTTTATGTTTTCCGCACATTGAAAGAACATTTGATTAACTAATTTAACAAGTGTTGCTAAAGGTGTAGTCTACATACTTGAGTATTACGAAAAGGAGAAGTATAGTAGTACCGCACCCCATCTATAGCACGGTTGAAAGGTCACCGAAGGTCTAGGGGCATGACAGGTTTCCTCGCCCCGCCATGACGACAGTCGCCCAACTGTGTGAAATGTAAGGTTTCCATGTCCCTTCTCAATGGACGGAAACCGCCCCTGTAAGACCCACGAGTCGAGGACGATGACAGAAGGCGTTGGAAGTGTTTGGTGGACATGCGACGAATGACGAAAACCACGACGAAAGGTTAGACAGGCGCGCCGACGGATGAAAACATCATTCGGCTACTATGCAATGTTATCATAGTGACCGTGTGACGTTTAGGAGCAACGTGCATAAATGCGTCCAAAAATGGCAGTGTGTTGGATTGGAGGTTTTATAGGCCGACCGTGGTGGCAAGCCGACGTTAAGGAGGAAATGCCACGTCGTAACCAAGGCTTTATGGGCATTTACTGGGTCGGCCTTATATGGGTCAAGCCCCACCCATGGAAGCAATGTGTGGGCAAAGGCACATACGAAAGGAGGACGTGCGATGGATGATAAAGGAAAGAAAGAAGGACATCAACATCTTGCTGATTCCACCATTGGCAAGCTAATGCTCGAGCCAGAGCGAAGGTCGAGGGTGGAGGGCGAAGCCGCAGCAGGGAAACAGAGTCTGGGTCGAGTCGGGTAAAAACCCGTTTGGCGTTCACCCGCAGGTCGAGTCGGGTTCCTTCCGCAGGGCGCGTGCAGTGCAGTGTTCAGTGCATGGTCGAGTTGGGTTCCTTCCGCAGGACGCGTGCAGAACAGTGTTTAGGGCGGGCGCGTTCAGGTCGAGTCGGGTTCATGCAGCGCGCCCGCGTTCCGGACGCGCGGAACAGTGTTTGAAGGCGCAGAGTTCGTTCAGCAGGGTCGGGTCGGGTCGAACGCGACCTGAACACGTTTAGGAAACGTGTGCAGACCGTGACCCCGGTGACCCGCGTGCGGAAATGCATTCAGGGTGCCGAGGGTGTCTGTGACCCGAGTGACCCACTTGAACCAGAATTCGCGCAGACTTCAGAAACATATTCTGAAAGGGAATTTTCAGGTTCCTTTGGATTTTTTGCACTGTTGGGAAGCTGTTAAGGCTAGACCCAGGTACAAGCACATTTTTCAAGAAGAATAAATGGTTTATGGAGGCTTTGTTGTATAGTTATTGCAGATTGTACATATTTATTGAAGCATAATATTGGGCAGACTTATTAACAGGATTTTCCCCTCCCTTGAATGTATGGGCGTTCATGTTGGTTTGATATTGATGTTTTATTTCCACACAAGAGCACTTTGGAAGATTAATTAAACAAGTGTTGAGTTAGGCGTAGTCTACTTATTGAGTATTTGAAAAGAGAAAAATAAGGTAGTGCCGCACCCGTCTATAGAGAGATTGGGAGACTACCACAGGTATAGGGGCGTGATAGTAGGTATCAGAGCTACATTTTTGTGGCTTTTTTATTATTATTATTGAGTAGGGATACCGTTGCAGTGTTGGAGGTGGTATTGAAGCTTGATGGATGAGTTTTTTTCATTGGAAATTAACTTCAAAGAAATTAAAGAGAAGTCGAAGGAAGTGGAAAAGGAGTTTGAGGAGGTGAGTCGGACCATTGATACATTGTGCAAGAGGAGGACATATGGCATGAGAAAAGATGAAATGTTTCGACTTATGAAGAAAGTGAGAATTATCCGAGTAGAAATGGACAAGGTGGAAGAAGAGCGAAGGAAGTTACTTGATAAGCTTCTCAAGCTTAGAGACCTTGGAAAGATGAAGCATGGTGGCATGAAGCCCACTATGGCCGAACCAAAGGATGTTGTAGATGTGATTGAAGTCAAGGAAGAAGCTGATGAACAAGTTGGACCAGGACCAAGCACATTACAAGCATTGATGGTGGACTATTCTCACAAGGATGTTGCAGATGTGGTAGAAGTCGAGGACGAACTTGATGAACAGGTTGGACCAGGGCCAAGCACATCGCAAGCATCGGTGATGGATGATTCTGGGGAGGATGTTGAGGATGCGGATATGATCGAGGAAGAACTCATGGAACAAGTTGAACCTGGACCAAGCACATTGCAAGCATTGGGGGATGAACCACATGAAAATTTTGCAGAAGTGACAATGATCGAGGAGGAACTTTATGAGCAGGCGGTACCAGGATCGGAAGCATTGCAGACATTGATGAGGACGGAGGACACTCGCTTAGAGATTCTTCATGGAGACATGGCTCGTGTTTCAATTGAGCATCTGGGAGATGGACCGTATGCAGGGATGGGAAAGAAGATGACTTCTTTTCCAATACCATGGAGGACCTTTCATCGATGACTATGATGGAACCTTGTACATTGGAGAAGCAAGGGGAGCATTTCTTGTTGTAGGCCTTGATAGGGAAATTTGTGACCTCGCTCTAGTAGGTTCAAATTCCCATGACAAGGGTGGAACTTGATGATCTCTGTGATAGATATGGGTCATGCTTAGCCACATGGAAACTGGCTAGGTGCCCGTCATGACTCATGGACTGCCTTGGTGGTAGGGCATATTGTCTGGGTAGACTTCTTCATGGCTTACAACCAAGAAGGAACTATTGGTGCACCTTTAGCGGGGGAGAAGCCTTGGAGGAAGTACCCATGATGACGATGGTAGAAGTGACCGAGGGCACTTAACCTGTACACTATACACATGATGGTGACTAGGGTTGAGGCGAGTCTACTCTTGATGGACACATGGGCAACCAAAGTCGTGTACATTGACACGAGGGCATGGTAGGACATAATGTGGAGACATTATGTAGGTGCACTTACTGGGTGCCACTTATGAGCATCATGGAGGAGTGTCGAGAAGGAATATGCTGAGAATGATTGATTGTTGGTGCTACATGGAGATATTTTATAGATGGGCTGGTGGATGTTGTTCACTTTGAGCAACAAGACATTGGTTGGATGAGCAGCCTATGAGCACATTCATATGACTTGCAGGGTGAGAACAACTTGTGGTGGCACTCGTGGGAAATACAAGTATGCTTGCCAACGCTTTGGATAGGATGATGCATGGGAGTTCATGATGGAGTTTCATTCATTGGAGGCTTCATACTACAATGATATTGCAGTATCTGGTTCACTGAGGAACTGAGATCGAGATTGGTCTTGATTTTTATGCACTATGGGATGCATACCTTTGAGTAGGGAAACGCGTTCAATTGGGTCGGGTCGCGTGAGGGCGCCCAAGGAAACGCGTTCGGGTCGGGTTGTGTGAGGGCGGCCGTATAAAAAATGCTAAGTTGTGACCGCCCACATGCCTTGTGCACATTCGCGCGGCCATTTTCTGATTTGCTCCCTTGTGCCTTCGTTCGGGTGGGTCAGGTCGGGTCGTGCCATGTGAGGGAGGCCGTATAAAAAATGCTAAGTTGTGACTACTCGTGTGCCTTGTGCACGTTCATGCGACCCATTTTCCGTTTGCTCCCTTGTGCCTTCGTTCGGGCCGGTCGGGTCGTGCCGTGTGAGGGCGCCCAAGGAAATGTGTTCGGGTCGGGTCGTGTGAGGGAGGCCGTATAAAAAATGCTAAGTTGTGACCGCGCCTTGTGCCTTGTGCATGTTCGTGCAACCCGATTGCCTTTTGCTCCTTTGTGCCTTCGTTTGGGCGGGTCAGGTCGTGTCGTGTGAGGGCACCCAAGGAAACGGGTTTGGTTCAGGTCGGGTCGTGTGAGGGAGGCTGTATCGAAAATGCTAAGTTGTGACCGCCCGTGTGCCTAGTTTTCACGCCCATATACCTTCGGTGTCTTTCAACCACGCTATAGACGGGTGCGGAACTACCGTAATTTTTTTTTTTTCCAAATACTTAAGTATATAGACTATGCCTTTAGCAACACTTGTTAGTTATTAACCAAATGTTCTCTCGATATGTGGAAATAAACATAAACATCAATATCAATCCACAAGTACACTCATACATATAAGGGAGGGGCAATTCCAAGTTAATAATGAGTCCGACCGATAATACGTTTCATAAATATGAAATAATAAGTTCCAACCCAGCAAAAGCCACTTCTGCTCCTTGGCAAGGCAAGTTAGCCTTTTGACCAAGCTCTAAGGCTTGTCAACCATCAAACTAGGCTACAACAATCACTTACAATTATCAGAGTTCACCTTGGGAATATCCTGCACAAAACTGCCCAAGTGCTGCCGGGTCACTCAAATGGGCACTACAAATCAGTTTAGACTGTCCCTCGAGCTCCCTGTGTGTCCAATCCGCTTCCCAACTATACAGTTAGATGCGGCCCGTCAATACGCACATTCTGCAATTTACGGCACTCAATTCCAACTCCGGACGCTCCCGGAATGGCTTCTGCACTGTCGTGCAGTTTGTGCAGAGGCACCCAGTCGTGGGTCACCCGACTCGCCCAGCCAAACGCGTTCGGGTCGGGTCGGGTGCGCTGGGTGAGGGCGCATGGCAAAAGGCGTTCGGGTCGGGTCGGGCACACCGAGCCAAACACGTTCGGGTAGGGTCGGGCGCGCCGGGTGAGAGTGTCGGGCCAAACGCGTTCGGGTCGGGTTGGGCACGCCATGTCGCGCTGGGTCAGGGCACCCAGCCAAACGCATTCGGGTCGGGTCGTTTGGCCGTGCCGGGTGAGGGCATCCGTTTGGGTCGGGTCGAGTCATTTGGCCCAAGGGCGTCCGTTCGGGTGGGCGTGCCGGGTGAGGGCGTCCATTCGGGTCGGGTCGGGTCATTTGGCCCGAGGGCGTTCGTTCGGGTCGGGTAGTTTGGTCGTGCCGGGTGAGGGCGTCCGTTCAGGTCAGGTCGGGTCGTTTGGCCCGAAGGCGTCCGTTCGGGTGGGCGTGTCAGGTGAGGGCGTCCATTCGGGTCGGGTCAGGTGGTTTGGCCCGAGGGCGTCCGTTCGAGTGGGGTTGTTTGGTCGTGCCAGGTGAGGGCGTCCGTTCGGGTCAGGTCGGGTCGTTTGGCCCGAGGGCGTCTGTTCGGGTCGGGTCGGGTCGTTTGGCCCGAGGGCGTCCGTTCGGGTCGGGTCATTTGGTCATGCCGGGTGAGGGCGTCTGTTCGGGTCGGGTCAGGTCATTTTGCCTAAGGGCGTCCGTTCGGGTCAGGTCGGGTCGTTTGGCCCGAGGGCGTCCGTTTGGGTCGGGTCGTTTGGTCGTGCCGGGTGAGGGCGTCCGTTCGGGTCGTTTGGCCAGAGGGCGTCCGTTCGGGTGGGTGTGCCGGGTGAAGGTGTCCGTTTGGGTCGGGTTAGGTCGTTTGGCCCGAGGGCGCCCGTGTCAGATTTGATAAGTTGTGACTGCCCGGGTGCCTTGTGCACGTCCGGGCGGCCCGTTTGCCGTTTTCTCCCATGTGCGTTTGTTTGGTGAGGCGCGCCGTGTCGCGCCGGGTGAGGGCGTCCGTTCGGGTCAGGTCGTTTGTTCATGCCGGGTGAGGGCATACATTCGGGTAGGGTCGTTTGGTCGTGCCGGGTGAGGGCGTCCGTTCGGGTCGGGTCGGGTCGTTTGGCCCGAGGGCACCCGTGTCAGATTTGCTAAGTTGTGACTGCCCGGGTGCCTTGTGCACGTTCAGGTGGCCCGTTTGTCGTTTTCTCCCATGTGCGTCCATTTGGTCGTGCCGGGTGAGGGCGTCCGTTCGGGTCGGTTGAGGGCGGCCATTCGGGTCAGGTCATTTGGTCATGCCGGGTGAGGGCGGCCGTTCGGGTTGGATCGTGTCGTTTGGTCGTGCAGGGTGAGGGCGTCCGTTCGAGTCGGGTCGTTTGGTCGTGCCGGGTGAGGGCGTCCGTTTGGGTCAGGTCGGGTCGTTTGGCATGAAGGCGTCCGTTCGGGTGGGCGTGTCGGGCGAGGGCGTCCATTCAGGTCAGGTCAGGTCATTTGGCCCGAGGGCGCCCATGTCAGATTTGCTAAGTTGTGACCGGAGGGGTGCCTTGTGCACGTCCGGGCAGCCCATTTGCCGTTTGCTCCCATGTGCGTCCGTTCGGTTTGGCGCGCCGTGTCGCGACGGGTGAGGGCGTCCATTCGAGTGGGCGTGCCAGGCAAGGGCATCCGTTTGGGTCGGGTCGTTTGGGCCGAGGGCGCCCGCGTCAGATTTTCTAAGTTGTGACCGCCAAGTGCCTTGTGCACGTTCGGGCGGCCCGTTTGCAGTTTTCTCCCATGTGCGTCCGTTTGGTCAGGTTGTTTGGTCGTGTCAGGTGAGGGCGTCCGTTCGGGTGGGTTGAGGGCGTCCGTTCGGGTCGGGTCGGTTGGTCGTGCCAATTGAGGGTGTCCGTTCGGGTCGGGTCGGGTCGTTTGGTCGTGCCGGGTGAGGGCATCCGTTCGGGTCGGGTCGAGTACTTTGGCACGAAGGCGTCTGTTTGGGTGGGCGTGCCGGGCGAGGGCGTCCATTCGGGTCAGGTCGGGTCATTTGGCCCGAGGGCACCCATGTCAAATTTGCTAAGTTGTGACTGCCCGGGTGCCTTGTGCACGTCCGGGCGGCCCGTTTGCCGTTTGCTCCCATGTGCATCCGTTCAGTCGGGCGCGCCGTGTCGCGTTGGGTGAGGGCGTCCATTCGGGTGGGCATGCTGGGTGACGGCGTTTGCTCGTGTCGGGTCATTTGGCCCGAGGGCACCCATGTCAGATTTGCTAAGTTGTGACCGCCCGGGTGCGTTGTGCACGTCCGAGCGGCCCGTTTGCCGTTTTCTCCCATGTGCGTCTGTTCGGGTCGGGCGTGCCGTGTCGCGCTGTGTAATGGCATCCGTTCGGGTGGGTGTGCCGGGTGAGGGCGTCCGTTCAGGTGGGCGTGTTGGGTGAGGGCGTCCGTTCGAGTCAGGTCGTTTGGCCCGAGGGCGCCCTTGTCAGATTTGCTAAGTTGTGACCACCTGGGTGCCTTGTGCACGTCCGGGCGGCCTGTTTTCCGTTTGCTCCCATGTGCGTCCGTTCGGTCGGGTCATTTGGTCGTGCCGGGTGAGGACCTTCGTTTGGGTCGGGTCGAGTCGTTTGGTCGTGCCGGGTGAGGGGGGTCGTTCAAGTCGGGTCGGGTCATTTGCCACAAAGGCGTCCGTTCGGGTGGGCGTGCTGGGCGAGGGCGTCCGTTCAGGTCGTGTCGGGTCGTTTGGCCCAAGGGCGCCCGTGTCAGATTTTCTAAGTTGTGACTGCTCAGGTGCCTTGTGCATGTCCGGGCGGCCCATTTGCGGTTTTCTCCCATGTGCGTCAGTTCGGTCGAGCGCCCCGTGTCGTGCCGGGTGAGGGCGTCTGTTCGGGTCGGGTCGTTTGGCCCGAGGGCGCCCGTGTCAGATTTGCTAAGTTGTGACCACCCGGGTGCCTTGTGCACGTTCGGGCGGCCCGTTTGCCGTTTGCTGCCATGTGCGTCCGTTCGGGTGGGCGCGCCATTTTGTGCCAGGTGAGGTCATCCGTTCGGGTCGTTTGGTCGTGCCGGGTGAGGTCGTCCGTTCGGGTCGGGTCGTTTGGCCTGAGGGCGCCTGTGTCAGATTTGCTAAGTTGTGACTGCCCGGGTGCCTTGTGCACATCCGGGCGGCCCGTTTGCTATTTTCTCACATGTGCGTCCATTCGGGTGGGCGCGCCGTGTCGTGCCGTGTGAGGGCGTCCGTTCGGGTCGGGTCGTTTAGCCCGAGGGCACCTGTGTCAGATTTGCTAAGTTGTGACCACCCGGGTGCCTTGTGCACGTCCAGGCGGCCCGTTTGTTGTTTGCTCCCATGTGCGTCCCTTCGGGTGGGCGCGCCGTGTCGCACAGGGTGAGGGCGTCCGTTCGGGTCGTCTCGTTTGGTCATGCCGAGTGAGGTCATCCATTCAGGTCGGGTCGTTTGGCTCGAGGGCGCCCGTGTCAGATTTGCTAAGTTGTGACCGCCCGGGTGCCTTGTGCACGTCCGGGCGGCCCGTTTTCCGTTTGCTCCCATGTGCGTCCATTCGGGTGGGTGCACCGTGTTGTGCCGGGTGAGGGCGTCCGTTCGGGTCAGGTCGTTTAGTCGTGCCAGGAGAGGTCGTCCGTTCGGTTCGAGTCGTTTGGCCCGAGGGCGCCCGTGTCAGATTTGCTAGGTTGTGACTGCCCGAGTGCCTTGTGCACGTCCGGGCGGCCCGTTTTCCGTTTGCTCCCATGTGCGTCCGTTCGGGTGGTCGCGTCGTGTCGTGCCGGGTGAGGGCGTCCGTTCGGGTCGGGTCGTTTGGTCGTGCCGGGTGAGGTCGTCCGTTTGGGTCGGCTCGTTTGGCCCGAGGGCGCCCGTGTCAGATTTGCTAAGTTGTGACCGCCCAGGTGCCTTGTGCACATTCAGGTGGCCCGTTTGCCATTTGCTCCCATGTGCGTCCGTTAGGGCGGGCGCTCCGTGTCGCCCCGGGTGAGGGCGCACGGACGAGGGTGTTTGGGTCGCCCTGTTTTGTCCGAGGGTGCGCTTATCAGATTTGCTTTTCGTGTGAAAGGTGGGTTGGTAATTGAGTTGTTTTGTTCGGTTGTGCCTAAAGAATGGCCTTGGGTCAGGTTGTCGACTTGGTCATTCTCCTTCTACTTCCTTCTTTTTCCTTTGCAGCGAGGTTGCTACAGATGATCAAGTGATCGAGGTCCGCTGTTGTTGCTGTCCGGGTGGACTCCTAGGTGGCCTCGCTGCTGGGCGGGAAGGGTTGCAGGGAATTTTTAAGAGACGCAGTGGGGTCGGTTGTTCTCCCTTTATTTACTTACTTTGCTTTCGCATCGAGGTCGCCGCAGGCGATCGGGTGATCGAGGTCCATCGTTGCTGTTGTCCGGGTGGACTCCTAGGTGGCCTTGGTGCGGGGCGGGGACGGTTGGGAGGCGTTTGAGAGAGAGAGAGATTGTGCGATTGGTTGTTCTCCATTTGTTTGCCTTTGCATCGGGGTCGCCGCAGGTGCTCGAGGTCCACTATTGCCGCTATTGGAGTGGACTCCTAAGTGGCCTTCGTGTGAGGTGGGGAGGGTTTGGGGGAATTTCTAAGAGAGTCTTGTTTTTGTTTTCTCCTCTTTGTCCGTTCACTGTGGCTGTCGTGGGTGATAAGGATTTTTCCATCCTTGCTGGTTGGGGGGTGGTTACCAACTCCTAGCCAGCCTCGGTGCAATGTGACTCGGTGGGTTGACCCATTTTTTTGCTTTGTGGATCTTGCATCCATCGTCCATTACATTTGATGTCTTGCATGTCCTTGGCATGTAGTGTGTGTGGGCTCTAATCCCTTCTTGGGGATGCAAGAGGTGCAAGGTATAAGAGCTTTACATGATATGTTGACCTCTCCTTGACTTGATGGGTGTTCAGTTTGGCTCTCTGTAAGAGAGAACTTTGAATGCCCTTTGAAGTGGGAGGGTGCTACCTGGTTGATCCTGCCAGTAGTCATATGCTTGTCTCAAAGATTAAGCCATGCATGTCTAAGTATGAACTAATTCAGACTGTGAAACTGCGGATGGCTCATTAAATCGGTTATAGTTTTTTTGATGGTACCATACTACTCGGATAACCGTAGTAATTCTAGAGCTAATACGTGCACCAAGTCCCGACTCTTTGGAAGGGATGCATTTTTTAGATAAAAGGCCGGCGCGGGCTGGCCCGCTTCTCCGGTGAATCATGATAACTCGACGGATCGCACAGCCCTTGTGCTGGCGATGCTTCATTCAAATTTCTGCCCTATCAACTTTTGATGGTAGGATAGAGGCCTACCATGGTGGTGACGGGTGACGGAGAATTAGGGTTCGATTCCGGAGAGGGAGCCTGAGAAACGGCTACCACATCCAAGGAAGGCAGCAGGCGCGCAAATTACCCAATCCTGACATGGGGAGTTAGTGACAATAAATAACAATACTGGGCTCATCGAGTCTGGTAATTGGAATGAGTACAATCTAAATCTCTTAACGAGGATCCATTGGAGGGCAAGTTTGGTGCTAGCAGCCACGGTAATTCCAGCTCCAATAGCATATATTTAAGTTGTTGCAGTTAAAAATCTTGTAGTTGGATCTTGGGTCATAAAGGTCGGTCTGCCTACTCGGTGTGCACCTGACCTTTCGTCCCTTTTGTCGGCGGCGTGCTCCCGGCCTTAACTGGCTGGGTCACGGCTCCAGCGCTGTTACTTTGAAAAAATTAGAGTGCTCAAAGAAAGATTATGCTCTGAATACATTAGCATGGAATAACGTGATAGGAGTCTGGTCCTATTGTGTTGGCCTTCGGGACCGGAGTAATGATTAATAGGGACTGTCGGGGGCATTCGTATTTCATTGTCAGAGGTGAAATTCTTGGATTTATGAAAGACGGACCACTGCGAAAGCATTTGCCAAGGATGTTTTCATTAATCAAGAACGAAAGTTGGGGGCTCGAAGACGATCGGATACCGTCCTAGTCTCAACCATAAACGATGCCGACCAGGGATCGGCGGATGTTGCTCTAAGGACTCCGCCAGCACCTTCTGAGAAATCAGAGTGTTTGGGTTCCAGGGGGAGTATGGTCGCAAGGCTGAAACTTAAAGGAATTGACGGAAGGGCACCACCAGGAGTGGAGCCTGCGGCTTAATTTGACTCAACACGGGGAAACTTACCAGGTCCAGACATAGTAAGGATTGACAGATTGAGAGCTATTTCTTGATTCTATGGGTGGTGGTGCATGGCCGTTCTTAGTTGGTGGAGCGATTTGTCTGGTTAATTCCGATAACGAACGAGACCTCAGCCTGCTAACTAGCTACGCGGAGGTTCCCCTTCGTGGCCAGCTTCTTAGAGGGAATATGGCCGTTTAGGCCATGGAAGTTTGAGGCAATAACAGGTATGTGATGCCCTTAGATGTTCTACGCCACACGCGTGCTACACTGATGCAGCCAACGAGTTTTTCTTCCTGGTTCGAGAGCATCAGGAAATATTTTCAAATTGCATCGTGATGGGGATAGACCATTGCAATTATTGGTCTTCAACGAGGAATTCCTAGTAAGAGTGTGTCATCAACTCGTGTTGACTATGGCCCTACCCTTTGTACACACCGCCCGTCGCTCCTATCGATTGAATGATCCGGTGAAGTGTTTGGATTGCGTCGACGACGGTGGTTTGCCGCTGTCGACGACGGTGGTTCGTCGTTGTTCGTAGTGGTGGTGCTCGGTCCTTTGTTTGTTGGAAGATGTGGGCCTTCATAGTTGGTTCTCTCCAAAAGGTGGCGGCGGTGGTTTATGTGTTTTCTTGGGCGATCCTTTTTGTTGGTGGTTGGGTCAAGGGAGTGGTTGCGCGTGCACTTCCTACCTCAACCCTTTCGCGAGGGGAAAATTTCGGGGTGGGGTCAAATATGGGATGGATGAAGAGCGGAGAAATACGTTGGGATGGCCACCCTAGTCCTCTCGACTGTTCCTTGACATTCCCTCGCGGAAGGGTTGGGTCTAGGTAATGAAATAGCCCTCCCTTGGTTCGAGCTCCATAAAAATTGCAAGTTTCCTCGTCAATGGGCACGAGGTAGCATTCTTTTCTCGTGCCCCTTTGGTGTTGAGGGAATTCCTCGTCCTTTCTTAAGCCACTCCCCCTTCCAAGGAAAAGTAGGAAGCAGGTTATGTCCTAGTCCACACCATTTCCATTCTGGGTTTTTTTGCGCGACTTGGTCATTTCTTGGATGTATCGATTGTTGCAATAGCATTGTGGTGTGCGCTTTTGGGGCTTCCCTCTTTTTAGGGTGTGACGTTGCACCGCCGGCGTATTTGTGGCACTGGGCTTTATCTAGCATTGAGTTTCAGCATGCGATAACTCCTCTTTGGAGTTCCAGTTGTTTGGGCCCCCTTGAATTTTTGGCTGGAAAGGTTGTCGAGTGTCCTGTAGACGGAGGGGTGCAATAGCGGGGTGGGTTTGCTATTAGCGCATTTTTTGTCTGAAGCCTTGTGTGGGTTGGGGGGTCATTTACCTCTCAGTAGTAATGTGCTCTAGGCACTTGTCTCGTCGAGGCCCTCGGCTTTTCTAGTGGTCAAGTTTAGGTTGTGGCTTGTCTCTGCTTGGTTGTTTGATTGCCGCTTGTTATGTCGTGTAGATAGAAAGGATGTTGCGTCACAATGTAGTATGTGGAAGGGTGTGAAAACGTGGGATGCTTTTGATTGGGTGCCTTGTTTTCCTTCTTTTTGGTTAAGCCAACGTCCCCTCGCGCGGCGGTGGCCCTCTGTTTTTCTAGCTAGCGTTGCTTGAAATTTGGCCCCCTTTCTCTCAAATTGGATTTTTGTCGCGAGTATTATGGTGGGTAATGCTTGGTTTTTCTTTCTTTCTTGTCGTCGTTTTCTTCCCTTCCGGTCCCCAGCTTTACGGAGAAAAGCGAGAATTGTTGTGGGTCGGTGTCGGAGAAGGATGAAAAGCAGTGCAAGCTCCCGGGTTGGCCACCCTAGTCCTTCTCGGTCATCGTTCTTTACAATTCTACCCTTTTTGAAAAGGCACGGGGTTTGGAAAGCAGCTCTTCTTGCTTGTTCGAGCCCCTTCCCTTTGGTGAGTGGGTTATGGAGTGCG
The DNA here is from genome assembly GCA_034641835.2 of Pinus albicaulis. Classification (NCBI taxonomy): domain Eukaryota; kingdom Viridiplantae; phylum Streptophyta; class Pinopsida; order Pinales; family Pinaceae; genus Pinus; species Pinus albicaulis. The sequence continues at coordinate 30,546 of JAXQQM020075849.1, read as the reverse complement.
GTTGTCTTGAGGGGGAAGGGGGCTTGTTGCAACGCATTGTACGTTGGGTTGGCTTTTAGCCATTTCTCGTGGGGGTGCGATATTTTGGTAACACACGGAAACAACTCTCGGCAACGGATATCTCGGCTCTTGTTACGATGAAGAATGTAGCGAAATGAGATACTTAGAGGTTGTCAACTTGGTCATTCTCCTTCTACTTCCTTCTTTTTCCTTTGCTCGAGGTCCACTATTGCCGCTGTCGGAGTGGACTCCTAGGTGGCCTTGGTGCGAGGCAGGGAGGGTTTGGGGGGAATTTCTAAGAGAGTCTTGTTTTTGTTTTCTCCCCTTTGTCCATTCACTGTGGCTGTCGTGGGTGATAAGGCTTTTGCCATCCTTTCTGGTTGGGGGGTGGTTACCAACTCCTAGGCAGCCTCGGTGCAATGTGACTTGGTGGGTTGACCCATTTTTTCACTTTGTGGATCTTGCATCCATCGTCCATTACGTTTGATGTCTTGCATGTCCTTGGCATGTAGTGTGTGTGGGCTCTAATCCCTTCTTGGGGATGCAAGAGGTGCAAGGTATAAGAGCTTTACATGATATGTTGACCTCTCCTTGACTTGATGGGTGTTCAGGCTGGCTCTCTATAAGAGAGAACTTTGAATTCCCTTTGAAGTGGGAGGGTGCAGTTAAAAAGCTCGTAGTTGGATCTTGGGTCGTAAAGGTCGGTCCGCCTACTCGGTGTGCACCTGCCCTTCCATCCCTTTTGTCGGCGGTGTGCTCCTGGCCTTAACTGGCTGGGTCGCAGCTCCGGCGCTGTTACTTTGAAAAAATTATAGTGCTCAAAGCAAGCTTATGCTCTGAATACATTAGCATGGAATACCGTGATAGGAGTCTAGTCCTATTGTGTTGGCCTTCGGGACTAGAGTAATGATTAATAGAGACTGTCGGGGGCATTCGTATTTCATTTTCAGAGGTGAAATTCTTGGATTTATGAAAGACGGACCACTGTGAAAGCATTTTCCAAGGATGTTTTCATTAATCATGAACAAAAGTTGGGGGCTCGAAGACGATCAGATACCGTCCTAGTCTCAACCATAAACGATGCCGACCAGGGATCGGCGGATGTTGCTCTAAGGACTCTGCCAGCACCTTTTGAGAAATCAGAGTGTTTGGGTTCCGGGGGAGTATGGTCGCAAGGCTGAAACTTAAAGGAATTGACGGAAGGGCACCACCAGGAGTGGAGCCTGCGGCTTAATTTGACTCAACACGGGGAAACTTACCAGGTCCAGACATAGTAAGGATTGACAGATTGAGAGTTCTTTCTCGATTCTATGGGTGGTGGTGCATGTCCGTTCTTAGTTGGTGGAGCGATTTGTCTAGTTAATTCCGATAACGAACGAGACCTCAGCCTGCTAACTAGCTACACGGAGGTTCCCTTTCGTGGCCAGCTTCTTAGAGGGACTATGGCCATTTAGGCCATGGAAGTTTGAGGCAATAACAAGTCTGTGATGCCCTTAGATATTTTGGGCCACACGCATGCTACACTGATGTAGCCAACGATTTTTTCTTCCTGGTTCGAGAGCATTGGGAAATATTCTCAAATTTCATCGTGATGGGGATAGACCATTGCAATTATTGGTCTTCAACGAGGAATTCCTAGTAAGCACGTGTCATCAACTCGTGTTAACTACGTCCCTGCCCTTTGTACACACCGCCTGTCACTCCTACTGATTGAATGATCCGGTGAAGTGTTCGGATTGCGTCGACGACGGTGGTTCGCCGCTGTCAACGTCGTGAGAAGTTCATTGAACCTTATCATTTAGAGGAAGGAGAAGTCGTAACAAGGTTACCGTAGGTGAACCTGCGGTAGGATCATTGATAGCAGGGTTTTGTTTTTTCGTTTGGGTTGTGTGTGGATTTCGATTGTATGTAATCTAGGAATGTGTGGTGTGTCTCTAGGTGAGCGGGTTTGATGCTTTGCCGGGGTGGTGCCTCTTGCGAAAGAGACTCGAAACATTTTTAGTTTCCTATCTTCAGTTCACGCTTGTTCTTTCATGTAATTGCAAGCGATGCTTGCGCTTGTCCCATCCTTTGTTATTATTTCCCCTAATGTGTTTTTTGTATGGGGTTCGGAAGCTCGTTGCTTGGGAGCCCCCTCTCCAATGGTCCATTCGGCGGGGCATGGTTGCTGCAGTCGAGGTGCTTGGGAAACACGATGGAAAAATTCAGACTCGTTCGTAGCGGCGGTGCTCGGTCCTTTGCTCGTTGGAAGATGTGGGCCTCCATAGTTGGTTCTCTCCAAAAGGCGGCGGTGGTGGTTTTTGTGTTTGCTTGGGTGAGCCTTTTTGTTGGTGGTTGGGTCAAGGGAGTGGTTGCGCGTGCGCTTCCTACCTCAACCCTTTCACGAGGGGAAAATGTTGGGGTGGGGTCAAATATGGGATGGATGAAGAGCGGAGCAATCCGTTGGGTTGGCCACCCTAGTCCTCTCGACTGTTCCTTGACATGCCCTCGTGGAATGGTTGGGTCTAGGTAATGAAATAGCCCTCCCTTGGTTCGAGCTCCATCAAAATTGCAAGTTTCCTCGTCAATGGGCATGAGGTAGCATTATTTTCTCGTGCCCCTTTGGTATTGAGGGAATTGCTCGTCCTTTCTTGAGCCACTCCCCCTTCCAAGGAAAAGTAGGAAGCAGGTTATGTCCTAGTCCTCACCATTTCGATTCTGGGTTTTTTTGCATGACTTGGTCATTTCTTGGATGTATCGATTGTTGCAATAGCGTTGTGGTGTGCACTTTGGGGGCTTCCCTCTTTTTAGGGTGTGACGTTGCACCGCCGGCGTATTTGTGGCCCTGGGATTTATCTAGCATTGAGTGTCAGCCTGCGATAACTCCTCTTTGGAGTTCCGGTTGTTTGGGCCCCCTTGAATTTTTGGCTAGAAAGGTTGTCGGGTGTCCTGTACATGGAGGGGTGCAATAGCAGGGCGGGTTTGCTATTAGTGCATTTTCTGTCTGAAGCCTTGTGTGGGTTGGGGGGTTGTTTACCTCTTAGTAGTAACGTGCTCTAGGCAGTTGTCTCATCGGGGCCCTCAGCTTTTCTAGTGGTCAAGTTTAGGTTGTGGCTTGTCTCTGCTTGGTTGTTTGATTTCCGCTCGTTATGTCGTGTAGATAGAAAGGATGTTGCGTCGCAATGTAGTATGTGGAAGAGTGCGAAAACGTGGGATGCTTTTGATTGGGTGACTTGTTTTCCTTCTTTTTTCTTAAGCCAACGTCCCCTCGCGTGGTGGTGGCCCTTTATTTTTATAGCTAGCGTTGCTTGAAATTTGGCCCCCTTTCTCTTAAATTGTATTTTTGTCGCGAGTTTTATGGTGGGTAATGCTTGGTTTTTCTTTCTTTCATGTCGTCGTTTTCTTCCCTTCCAGTCCCCAACTTTATGGAGAAAAGCGAGAATTTTTGTGGGTCGGTGTCGGAGAAGGATGAAAAGCAATGCAAACTCCTGGGTTGGCCACCCTAGTCCTTCTCGGTTGTCATTCCTTGCAGTTCCCCCCTTTTTTGCTATAAGGCACGGGTCTTGGAAAATATTGTACTGTGTTTGAGCCTCCCCTTGTGATTCGTTTTGTTCCCCCTAGCTTTACGAAGAAAAGGTGGGATTGCCGTGGATTTTGACGTTTTCGGAAGGATGAAAAAGCAGTGCAAGTTCCTGCTGGGGTGGCCGCCCTAGTCCTTCTCGGTCGTTGATCTGTGCAGTTCCCACCTTTTTGCGAGGGCACGGGGCCTTGAAAGCCTGTTTTGTGTTTGAGCCTCGGCCATGTTTTGGTTCTCTTTTTTCTTTTCTCTTTTTGGGTTGCTTTTTTCTCTTCTTCCTTTCGGCCCCTAGCTTTATGGAGAAAAGGGTGAATCGTTGAGGATTGGCATTCACGAAGGATGAAAGGCAGTGTGAGCTCTCGGGTTGGCCACCCTAGTCCTTCCCAATTGTCATTCCTTGCGATTCCCCCCCCTTTTGCAAGGGCGCGGGGCTCGAGAAGTATTTGTTATCTTTTGGGCCTCCTCCTTTGAGTGGGTGGAAAATTTTGTTTCTCTTTCTTTCATGTGTTTTTCTTACTTTCCTCGTTCCGACCCCCATCTTTACAGAGAAAAAAGGGGGATTTGTAGTGGGCTTGATGTTCTTGAAGGACGAAAAGAAGTGTGAGTTTCAGGGTGGCCACCCTAGTCCTTCTTGGTCATCGTTCTTTACAATTATACCCTTTTTGAAAAGGCACGGGGTTTGGAAAGCAGCTCTTCTTGTTTGTCTGCTTGAGATTTCCCTTGTGAGGGGGTGGGAGCCACCTTCTCTTTCTTTTCTGTTATATGCATATGTGCTATTTATTCCCCTTCCCTTCCTCTTGTTGGCCCCCAGCAGTGTTACGGAGAAGAAAAGGGGGAACTGTTGCGGTTGGGTCTTCAAGAAGGATGAAAAGCAGCGGGAGCTCTTGGGTTGGCCACCCTAGTCCTTCTCGATCACCGTTCCTTGCAGTTCCCCCCTTTCTGCAAAGGCATGGGGTTCGGGCAGGGGGGCTTGTTTGAGCCCCTTCCCTTTAGTGAGTCGGTTATGGAGTGCGGTTTTCTTGAGTGGCAAGGGGGCTTGTTGCGACACATTGTACGTTGGGTTGGCTTTTAGCCATTTGTCGTGGGGGTGCGATATTTTGGTAACACACGGAAACGACTCTCGGCAACGGATATCTCGGCTCTTGTTACGATGAAGAACGTAGCAAAATGCGATACTTAGTGCGAATTCCAGAATCCCGTGAATCATCGAGTTTTTGAACGCAATTTGCGCCCGAGGCTTCAGTCGAGGGCACGTCTGTCTGGGCGTCGCATCCCAATCAAACGCGCTCCTTGAAATATGCTAGGGAGCAGCGGAGGTGGTTGTCCGTGCCCAATGCAGTGCGGTTGGCTGAAATGTGGCAGGTGATGTTTCGTGGCGTGCGTCGACAAGCGGTGATCTTGTCCCCTTGGTTGGGAAGTTGGCGATAGCCGATGCAGGCTCTGTGTGGCATCCCTGGAACCTGCTTTGCTCTCTCTTGTCCTCCCATTGGGTAGGGAGGATTTAGCTCCAACTTGCGACCTCGGACACCCGCTGATTTTAAGCATATACTTAAGCAGAGGAAAAGAAACTTACAAGGATTCCCCTAGTAGCGGCGAGCGAACCGGGAAGAGCCCAGCATGAAAATCGGGTGGCGGCGTCGCCTGAATTGTAGTCTGTAGAAGCGTCCTCTGTGGCGGACCTGGGCCAAGTCCCTTGGAAGGGGGCGCCTGAGAGGGTGACAGCCCCGTCGGGCTGGGACCCTGCCGGCGAGTCGGGTTGTTTGGGAATGCAGCCCTAATTGGGTGGTAAATTCTGTCCAAGGCTAAATACGGGCGAGAGACCGATAGCGAACAATTACCGCGAGGGAAATATGAAAAGGACTTTGAAAAGAGAGTTAAAGAGTGCTTGAAATTGCTGGGAGGGAAGCGGATGGAAGTTGTTGATGCGTCTCGGTTAGATGTGGAACGACTCAGGCTGGTCCGCCACTCGACTTGAGGTGCAAACCAACAC
>JAXQQM020075849.1:10000-20000 GCA_034641835.2 Pinus albicaulis | reverse complement strand
AGGTTTCCTCGCCCTGCCGTGACGACAGTCACCCAACTATGCGAAATGTAAGGTTTCCATGTCCTTGTTCAATGGACGGAAACCGCCCCTGTAAGACCCACGAGTCGAGGACGATGACGGAAGGCGTTGGAAGCGTTCGGTGGACATGCGACGAATGACGAAAACCACGACGAAAGGTTAGACGGGCGCGCCGACGGACGAAAACATCATTCGGCTACTATGCAACGTTATCATGGTGACCGTGCGACGTTTAGGAGCGACGTGCATAAACGCGTCCAAAAATGGCCGTGTGTTGACTTGGAGGTTTTATAGGCCGGCTGTGGTGGCAAGCCGACGTTAAGGAGGAAATGCCACGTCATAACCAAGGCTTTATGGGCGTTTACTGGGTCAGCCTTATATGGGTCAAGCCCCACCCATGGAAGCAATGTGTGGGCAAAGGCACATACGAAAGGAGGACTTGCGATGGACGATAAAGGAAAGAAAGAAGGACATCAACATCTTGCTGATTCCACCATTGGAAAGCTAATGCTCGAGCCAGAGCGAAGGTCGAGGGTGGAGGGCGAAGCCGCAGCAGGGAAACGGAGTCTGGGTCGAGTCGGGTAAAAACCCGTTCGGCGTTCACCCGCAGGTCGAGTCGGGTTCCTTCCGCAGGGCGCGTGCGGTGCGGTGTTTAGTGCATGGTCGAGTCGGGTTCCTTCCGCAGGGCGCGTGCGGTGCAGTGTTCGGAAGAAGCGCGTTCGGAGTCGAGTCGGGTTCATGCGGCGCGCTGCGTTCGGACGCGGAACGATGTTTGAAGCGCGAGATTCATTCTGCCGGGGGTCGGAGTAGGGTCGGGGTGACTGTGAGCGCGTTCGAAAGCGCGTGCAGAGACGGCGACCCGATGACCGCATGCGGAAAACCTTGATCACGATGCGACGTCTGGCCGTGACCCTCGAACGGAGTCGCGGACCGAAACATGTTCTAAAGGGAATTTTGGGAGTTTCCTTTGGATTTTTGCACTATTAGGAAGGCTGAGCAAGGCTAGACCAGTCTGAAGCACATTTGGCAAGAAGCATAAATGGTTTATGGAGGCTTGGTTGTATAGTTGTTGCATATTGTACATATTTATTGAAGCATAATACTGGGTAGACTTACTAACGGGACTTTCCCCTCCCTTGGATGTATGGGCATTCATGTGGGTTTGATATTGATGTTTTATTTCTGCACAAGAGCACTTTGGAAGATTAATTAAACAAGTGTTGAGTTAGGCGTAGTCTAATTATTGAGTATTTGAAAAGAAAAAAATAAGGTAGTGCCGCAACCGTCTATAGAGTGGTTGAGAGACTACCACAGGTATAGGGGCGTGACAGTTGGTATCAGAGCTACATTTTTGTGGATTTTTTATTATTATTATTGAGCAGGGATACCATTGTAGTGTTGCAAGTGGTATTGAAGCTTGATGGATGAGTTTGTTTCATTGGAAATTAACTTCAAAGAAATTAAAGAGAAGTTGAAGGAAGTGGAAAAGGAGTTTGAGGAGGCAAGTCGGACCATTGATACATTATGCAAGAGGAGGACATATGGCATGAGAAAAGATGAAATGTTTCGACTTATGAAGAAAGTGAGAATTCTCCGAGCAGAAATGGACAAGGTGGAAGAAGAGTGAAGGAAGTTACTTGATAAGATTCTCAAGCTTAGAGACCTTGGAAAGATGAAGCATGGTGGCATGAAGCCCACTGTGGCCGAACCAAAGGATGTTGTAGATGTGATTGAAGTCAAGGAAGAAGCTGATGAACAAGTTGGACCAGGACCAAGCACATTACAAGCATTGATGGTGGATGATTATCACAAGGATGTTGCAGATGTGGTAGAAGTCGAGGACGAACTTGATGAACATGTTGGACCAGGGCCAGGCACATCGCAAGCATCGGTGATGGATGATTCTGGGGAGGATGTTGAGGATGCATATATGATCGAGGAAGAACTCGTGGAACAAGTTGAACCTGGACCAAGCACATTGTAGGCATTGGGGGATGAACCACATGAAAATGTTGCAGAAGTGACAATGATCGAGGAGGAACTTTATGAGCAGGCGGTACCAGGATCGGAAGCATTGCAGACATTGATGAGGATGGAGGACACTCGCTTAGAGATTCTTCATGAAGACATGGCTCGTGTTTCAATTGAGCATCTGGGAGATGGACCGTATGCAGGGATGGGAAAGAAGATGAATTCTTTTCCAATACCATGGAGGACCTTTCCTCAGATGACTATGATGGAAGTACATTGGAGAAGCAAGGGGAGCATTTCTCGTTGTAGGCCTTTATAGGGAAATTTGTGACCTCGCTCTAGTAGGTTCAAATTCCCGTGACAAGCGTGGAACTTGATGATCTCTGTGATAGATATGGGTCATGCTTAGCCACATGGAAACTGGCTAGGTGCCCGGCATGACTCATGGACTGCCTTGGTGGTAGGGAACATTGTCTGGGTAGACTTATTCATGGCTTACAACCAAGAAGGAACTCTTGGTGCACCTTTAGCGGGGGAGAAGCCTTGGAGGAAGTACCCATGATGATGATGGTAGAAGTGACCAAGGGCACTTAACCTGTACACTATACACATGATGGTGACTAGGGTTGAGGCGAGTCTACTCTTGATGGACACATGGGCAACCAAAGTCATGTACATTGACACGAGGGCATGGCAGGACATTATGTGGAGACATTATGCAGGTGCACTTACTGGGTGCCCACTTATGAGCATCATGGAGGAGTGTCAAGAAGGAATATGCTGAGCATGATCGATTGTTGGTGCTACATGGATATCTTTTATAGATGGGCTGATGGACGTTGTTCACTTTGAGCAACAAGACATTGGTTGGATGAGCAGCCTACGAGCACATTCATATGACTTGCAGGGTGAGAACAACTTGTGGTGGCACTCGTGGGCAATACAAGTATGCTTGCCAACGCTTTGGATAGGATGATGCATGGGAGTTCATGATGGAGTTTCATTCATTGGAGGCTTCATACTACAATGATCTTGCAGTATCTGGTTCACTGAGGAAATGAGATCGAGACTGGTATTGATTTTGATGCACTATGGGATGCATACCTTCGAGCAGGGAAACGTGTTCGGTCAGATCGGGTCACGTGAGGGCGCCCAAGGAAACGCGTTTGGGTCGGGTCGTGTGAGGGCGGCCGTATAAAAAATGCTAAGTTGTGACCACCCGCGTGCCTTGTGCACGTTCGCGCAGCTAGTTTCCGATTTTCTCCCTTGTGCCTTCGTTCGGGCGGGTCGGGTCGGGTCGTGCTGTGTGAGGGAGGCCGTATAAAAAATGCTAAGTTGTCACTGCTCGTGTGCCTTGTGCACGTTCGTGCGACCCGTTTTCCGTTTGATCCCTTGTGCTTTCGTTCGGGCGGGTTGGGTCGTGCCGTGTGAGGGCGCCCAAGGAAACGTGTTCGGGTTGGGTTGTGTGAGGGAGGCCATATAAAAAATGCTATGTTGTGACCGCCCCTGTGCCTTGTGCATGTTCGTGCGACCCGATTGCCGTTTGCTCCTTTGTGCCTTCGTTCGGGCGGGTCAGGTCGTGCCGTGTGAGGGCGCCCAAGGAAATGCGTTCGGGTCGGGTTGTGTGAGGGAGGCCATATCAAAAATGCTAAGTTGTGACCGCCCATGTGCCTAGTTGTCACGCCCCTATACCTTCGGTGTCTTTCAACCATGCTATAGACGGGTGCGGCACTACCGTACTTTTTTCTTTTTCCAAATACTCAAGTATATAGACTACGCCTTTAGCAACACTTGTTAGTTATTAACCAAAGGTTCTCTCGATATGCAGAAATAAACATAAACATCATTATCAATCCACAAGTACGCTCATACATACAAGGGAGGGGCAATTCCCTGTTAATAATGAGTCCGACCGATAATACGTTTCATAAATATGAAATAATAAGTTCCAATCCAACAGAAGCCACTTCTGCTCCTTGGCAAGGCAAGTTAGCCTTTTGACCAAGCTCTAAGGCTTTTCAACCATCAAAATAGCCTACAGCAATCACTTACAATCATCAGAGTTCACCTTGGGAATATCCTGCACAAAACTGCCCAAGTGTTGCCGGGTCACTCAAATGGGCACTACAAATCAGTTTAGACCGTCCCTCGAGCTCCCTGTGTGTCCAATCCGCTTCCCAACTGTACGGTTAGATGCGGCCCGTCAATATGCACATTCTGCAATTTATGTCACTCAATTTCGACTCCGGATGCTCTCGTAATGGCTTCCGCACTGTCGTGCAGTTCGTGCAGAGGCGCCCAGTCGTGGGTCACCCGACTCGCCCAGCCAAATGCGTTCGGGTCAAGTTGGGCGCGCCGGGTGAGGGTGCTCGGCCAAAGGCATTCGGGTCGGGTCGGGCACACCGAGCCAAACGCGTTCAGGTCAGGTCGGGCGCACCGGGTGAGGGTGCCGGGGCAAACGCGTTCAGGTCGGGTCGGGCACGCCGTGTCGCGCCGGGTGAGGGTGCCTGGCCAAACGCGTTCGGATCGGGTCGTTTGGGCTGAGGGAGCCCATATCAGATTTACAAAGTTGTGACCACCCGAGTGCCTTGTGCACGTCCGAATGGCCCGTTTTTCGTTTGCTCCCATGTGCGTCCGTTCGGTCGGGCGGGCCGTGTGGCGTCGGGTGAGGGTGTCCGTTCGGGTCGGGTCGTTTGGTCGGAGGGTGCCCGTGTCAGATTTGCTAGGTTGTGACCGCCCGGGTGCCTTATCGACGTCTGGGCGGCCCGTTTGCCATTTTCTCCCATGTGCGTCCGATCGGCCGGGCGTGCCGGGTGAGGGCGTCCGTTCGGGTCGGGTCGGGTCGTTTGGCGCGAGGGCGCCCGTGTCAGATTTGCTAAGTTGTGACCGCCCGGGTGCCTTGTGCACGTCCGGGCGGCCCGTTTGCCGTTTTCTCCCATGTGCGTCCGTTTGGTCGTGCCGGGTGAGGGCGTCCGTTCGGGTCGGGTCGTTTGGTCGTGCCGGGTGAGGGCGTCCGTTCGGGTTAGGTCGTTTGGCCCAAGGGCGTCCATTCGGGTGGGCGTGCCGGGTGAGGGCGTCCATTCGGGTCGGGTCAGGTCGTTTGGCCTGAGGGCGTCCGTTCGGGTCAGGCCATTTGGTCGTGCCGGGTGAGGGCGTCCGTTCGGGTCGGGTCGAGTCATTTGGCCCGAGAGCGTCCGTTCGGGTCGGGTCGTTTGGTCATGCCGGGTGAGGGCGTCCGTTCGGGTCGGGTTGGGTCGTTTGGCCCGAGGGCGTCCGTTCGGGTCGGGTCGTTTGGTCGTGCCGGGTGAGGGCATCCGTTCGGGTCGGGTCGGGTCGTTTGGCCTGAGGGCGCCCATTCGGGTCGGGTAGGGTCGTTTGGCCCGAGGACGTCCATTCGGGTCGGGTCGTTTGGTCGTGCCGGGTGAGGGCGTCTGCTCGGGTCGGGTCGGGTCGTTTGGCCTGAGGGCGTCCGTTCGGGTGGGCATGCCGGGTGAGGGCATCCATTCGGCTCGGGTCGAGTCGTTTGGCCCGAGTGCGCCCGTGTCAGATTTGCTAAGTTGTGACCGCCCGGGTGCCTTGTGCACGTCCGTGCGGCCCGTTTGCCGTTTGGTCCCATGTGCGTCGGGTTGGCCGGGCGTGCCGTGGGGGGGCGTGTCCGTTCGGGTCGGGTCGTTTCGTCGTGCGGTGTGAGCGTCCCGGGTTACGAGTCGGTCGTTTGGTTGTCTTAGGGTGAGGGCGTCCGTTCGGGTCGGGTCGGGTCATTGGCGAGCGCCGGTCGGTTGCCCAAGTTGTGGCCGCCGGGTGCCTTGGCGACACGTCACACGTCGTTCTTGGGTGCTCCCATCCTCGGGTTTGGTCATGCCGGGTGAGGGCATCCGTTCGGGTCGGTTGAGGGCGGCCGTTCGAGTTGGGTCGTTTGGTCATGCCGGGTGAGGGTAGCCGTTCGGGTCGAGTTGGGTCATTTGGTCGTGCAGGGTGAGGGCGTCCATTCGGGTCAGGTCGTTTGGTCGTGCCAGGTGAGGGCGTCCGATCGGGTCGGGTTGGGTCGTTTGGCACGAAGGCATCCGTTCGGGTGGGCGTGCTGGGCAAGGTCATCCATTCGGGTCGGGTCGGGTCGTTTGGCCCGAGGGCGCCCGTGTCAGATTTGCTAAGTTGTTACCACCAGGGTGCCTTGTGCACGTCCGAGCGGCCCATTTGCCGTTTGCTCCCATGTGCTTCCGTTCGGTCGGGGGCGCCTTGTCGCGATGGGTGAGGGCGTCCGTTCGGGTGGGCGTGCCAGGCGAGGGCATCCGTTCGGGTCAGGTCGTTTGGCCCGAGGGTTCCCGTGTCATATTTGCTAAGTTGTCACCGCCCGGGTGCCTTGTGCATGTGTGGGCGGCCCGTTTGCCATTTTCTCCCATGTGCGTCCGTTTGGTCGGGTCGTTTGGTCGTGTCGGTTGAGGGCGTCTATTCAGGTCGGGTCGGGTCGTTTGGTCGTGCCGGGTGAGGGCGTCCGTTCATGTCGGGTCGGGTCGTTTGGCATGAAGGCGTCCGTTCGGATGGGCGTGCCGGGCAAGGGCGTCCGTTCGGGTCGGGTTGGGTCGTTTGGCCCGAGGGCGCCTGTATCAGATTTGCTAAGTTGTGACCGCCCGGGTGCCCTGTGCACGTCTGGGCGGCCCGTTTGCCGTTTGCTCCCATGTGCATTCGTTCGGTCGGGCGTGCTGTGTCGCGCCAGCTGAGGGCGTCCGTTCAGGTGGGCATGTTGGGTGAGGGCATCCGTTCGGGTCGGGTCGTTTGGCCCGAGGGTGCCCTTGTCATATTTGCTAAGTTGTGACCGCCCGGGTGCCTTGTGCATGTCCGGGCGGCCTATTTGTCGTTTTCTCCCATGTGTGTCCATTCTGGTCGGGCATGTCGTGTCGCGCTGGGTGATGGCATTCGTTCGGGTGGGCGTGCCGGGTGAGGGTGTCCATTCAGGTGGGCGTGCTGGATGAGGGTGTCCATTCGGGTCATGTCGTTTGGCCCGAGGGTGCCCGTGTCAGATTTGCTAAGTTGTGACCGCTCGGGTGTCGTGTGCACGCCCGGGTGGCCCGTTTGCCGCTTGCTCCCATGTGCGTCCGTTCGGTTGGGTCGTTTGGTTGTGCCAAGTGAGGGCGTTCGTTCAGGTCGGGTCGGGTCGTTTGGTCGTGCTGGGTGAGGGCGGCCATTCGGGTCGGGTCGGGTCATTTGGCACGAAGGCGTCCGTTCGGGTGGGCGTGTCGGGCAAGGGCATCCGTTCGGGTCATGTCGGGTCGTTTGGCCCAAGGGCGCCCGTGTCAGATTTGCTAAGTTGTGACCGCCCGGGTGCCTTGTGCACATCTGGGCGGCCCGTTTTCCGTTTGCTCCCATGTGCGTCAGTTCGGTCAGGTGCACCATGTCGTGCCGGGTGAGGGCGTCCGTTTGGGTCAGGTCGTTTGGCCCGAGGGTGCCCGTGTCAGATTTGCTAAGTTGTGAACGCCTGGGTGCCTTGTGCACGTCCGGGCGACCCGTTTGTCATTTTCTCCCATGTGCGTCCATTCGGGTGGGCGCGCCGTGTCGTGCCGGGTGAGTTCGTCCATTTGGGTTGTTTGGTTGTGCCGGGTGAGGTCATGCGTTCGGGTCGTTTGGTCGTGCCGGGTGAGGTCTTCTGTTCGGGTCGGGTCGTTTGGCCCGAGGGTGCCCGTGTCAGATTTGCTAAGTTGTGACCGCCCGGGTGCCTTGTGCATGTCAGGGCGGCTCGTTTTTCGTTTGCTCACATGTGCATCCGTTCGAGTGGGCACGCCGTGTCATGCCAGGTGAGGGCATCCGTTCGGGTCGGGTCGTTTGGCCCGAGGGCACCCGTGTCAGGTTTGCTAAGTTGTGACCGCCTAGGTGCCTTGTGCACATCCAAGCGGCTCGTTTGCCGTTTGCTCCCATGTGCTTCCGTTCGGGTGGGCGCGCCGTGTTGCGCCGGGTGAGGGCGTCCGTTTGGGTCGGGTCGTTTGGTCGTGCCAGGTGAGGTCGTCCGTTCGGGTCGGGTCATTTGGCCCGAGGGCGCCCATGTCAGATTTGCTAAGTTGTGACCGCCCGGGTGCCTTGTGCACGTTCGGGTGGCCCATTTTCCATTTTCTCCCATGTGCGTCCATTCGGGTGGGTGTGCCGTGTTGTGCCGGGTGAGGGCGTCCGTTCGGGTCCGGTCGTTTGGTCGTGCCAAGTGAGGTCGTCCGTTCGGGTCCGGTCGTTTGGCCCAAGGGCGCCCATGTCAGATTTGCTAGGTTGTGACCGCCCGGGTGCCTTGTGCACGTTCGGGCGGCCCGTTTGCCGTTTGCTCCCATGTGCGTCCGTTCGGCTGGTCACGCCGTGTCGCGCCGGGTGAGGACGTTCGTTCGGGTCGGGTCGTTTGATCATGCCGGGTGAGTCGTCCGTTCTGGTTGCGTCATTTGGCCTGAGGGCGCCCGTGTCAGATTTGCTAAGTTGTGACCGCCCGGGTGCCTTGTGCACGTCCAGGTAGCCCATTTTCCATTTGCTCCCATGTGCGTCCGTTCGGGCAGGCGCTCCGTGTCGCCCCGGGTGAGGGCGCACGGACGAGGGCGTTCGGGTCGCCCCATTTTGTCCGAGGGTGCGCTTATCAGATTTGCTTTTCGTGTGAAAGGTGGGTTGGTAATTGAGTTGTTTTGTTTGGTTGTGCCTGAATAATGGCCTTGGGTCATTTTTAGGGTCGTCGACTTTCTTCTCTCCATCACCACTCGGTACCATATGAGCGGTAATGTTGGCCATGCTCGTCCTTGGAGGCATGTTTGAACAATCTCTCCCGTCCGCTCTATTTTCTAGCATTTGGATGGGGTTGTTGTGTGTGGCTCCTTGAGATGACTGGCCGCTTGTTGGCTTTGTTGAAATCGGCTCTCCGATAACTCTCTTTCATGCCCCTTGGTCGCACGTTTTCTCTGTTGAAATCAACTTTCTGCTATGTCGCTCGTTGGCTCCGTCGATGTCGGCTCTTTGCTATATTGTTCTTCTCCTCCCTATGTTGAGACACAAGGTGATGGGCATTTCTTGTTTTGTTGATCGCTCATGCGATTGTGGTCCAACGGGGATGAGGCTTGCTACGTTGATGTCGGGGGCTATATCTGGAAGGAGGACTTCAAGGTGGAATGCTTCGACCTCCCTCCTCTGTGTGGAGGTGGCTGCAGGTGAGAAGTTTTCATTGTCTAGTTGGTAAGTTGGTGGGGCAATCTCCTAGGTTGCTTGTATGCAGGGTGTGTGGGGTGTGGGGCTGCCTGATCCCTCCTCCTATTCGGATATGTTCATGCATTTTGTAGCGAGCCTCTTGATATGAATTTATTTTCTTCCTCTGCCTTCGCATCGAGGTTGCCCCAGGCGATCAAGCGATCGAGGTCCACCGTTGCTGCTGTCCAGGTGGACTCCTAGGTGGTCTCGGTGCGGGGTGGGGAGGGTTGGAGGGGGGAAATTTTAAGGGAGGTTGCAGGAATGGTGGTTCTTGTTTTATTTCCATCCTTTTGCATCGAGGGTGCCGCAGGCGATCAAACAATCGAGGTCCACTGTTGCTGCTGACCGGGTGGACTCCTAGGTGGCCTTGGTGCGGGGCGGGGAGGGTCGGGGTGGCATTTCTAATAAAGGTTGTCGACTTGGTCATTCTCCTTCTACTTCCTTCTTATTCCTTTGCAGTGAGGTTGCCGCAGGCGATCAAGTGATCGAGGTCCGCTATTGCTGCTATCCGGGTGGAATCCTAGGTGGCCTCGCTGCTGGGCGGGAAGGGTTGCAGGGAATTTTTAAGAGACGCCATGGGGTCGATTGTTCTCCCTTTATTTACTTACTTTTTTTTCGCATCGAGGTCGCCGCAGGCGATCGGGTGATCGAGGTCCATCGTTGCTGCTATCTGGGTGGACTCCTAGGTGGCCTTGGTGCGGAGCGGGGATGGTTGGGAGGTGTTTGAGAGAGAGAGAGATTGTGCGGTTGGTCGTTCTCCATTTCTTTGCCTTTGCATCGAGGTCACCGCAGGCGCTCGAGGTCCACTATT
>JAXQQM020075849.1:0-7500 GCA_034641835.2 Pinus albicaulis | reverse complement strand
AAGCTCCTTGCTCGAGAGCCCCCTCTCCAATGGTCCGTTCGGCGGGGCATGGTTGCTGCAGTCGAGGTGCTTGGGAAACATGATGGAAAAATTCAGACTCATTCATAGCGGCAGTGCTCGGTCCTTTGTTCGTTGGAAGATGTGGGCCTCCATAGTTGGTTCTCTCCAAAAGGCGGCGGCGGTGGTTTATGTGTTTGCTTGGGCGAGCCTTTTTTTTGGTGGTTGGGTCAAGGGAGTGGTTGCGCATGCACTTCCTACCTCAACCCTTTCGCAAGGGGAAAATGTCGGGGTGGGGTCAAAATTGCAAGTTTCCTCGTCAATGGGCACGAGGTAGAATTATTTTCTCGTGCCCCTTTGGTGTTGAGGGAATTCCTCGTCCTTTCTTGAGCCACTCCCCCTTCCAAGGAAAAGTAGGAAGCAGGTTATGTCCTAGTCCTCACCATTTCGATTCTAGGTTTTTTTGCGCGACTTGGTCATTTCTTGGATGTGTTGATTGTTGCAATAGCGTTGTGGTGTGCGCTTTGGGGGCTTCCCTCTTTTTCGGGTGTGACGTTGCACTGCCAGTGTATTTGTGGCCTTTGGCTTTATCTAGCATTGAATTTTAGCCTGCGATAACTCCTCTTTGGAGTTCCGGTTGTTTGGGCCCCCTTGAATTTTTGGCTGGAAAGGTTGTCGGGTGTCCTGTACACGGAGGGGTGCAATAGCGGGGTGGGTTTGCTATTAGTGCATTTTTTTTCTGAAGCCTTGTGTGGGTTGGGGGGTCGTTTACCTCTCAGTAGTAACGTGCTCTAGGAACTTGTCTCGTCGAGGCCCTCGGCTTTTCTAGTGGTCAAGTTTAGGTTGTGGCTTGTCTCTTCTTGGTTGTTTGATTGTCGCTTGTTATGTCGTGTAGATAGAAAGGATGTTGCATCGCAATGTAGTATGTGGAAGGGTGCGAAAACGTGGGATGCTTTTGATTGGGTGCCTTGTTTTCCTTCTTTTTGGTTAAGCCAACGTCCCCTCGCGCGGCGGTGGCCCTTTGTTTTTCTAGCTAGCGTTGCTTGAAATTTGGCCCTCTTTCTCTCAAATTGGATTTTTGTCGCGAGTGTTATGGTGGGTAATGCTTGGTTTTTCTTTCTTTCCTGTCGTCGTTTTCTTCCCTTCCGGTCCCCAGCTTTATGGAGAAAAGTGAGAATTGTTGTGGGTCGGTGTTGGAGAAGGATGAAAAGCAGTGCAAACTCCCGGGTTGGCCACCCTAGTCCTTCTCGGTCGTCGTTCCTTGCAGTTCCCCCCTTTTTTGCTAAGGCACAAGGCTTGGAAAATCTTGTACTGTGTTTGAGCCTCCCCTTGTGATTCGTTTTGTTCCCCCTAGCTTTACGGAGAAAAGGTGGGATTGCCGTGGATTTTGACGTTTTTGGAAGGATGAAAAAGCAGTGCGAGTTCCTGCTGGGGTGGCTGCCCTAGTCCTTCTCGGTCGTCGATCTGTGTAGTTCCTGCCTTTTTGCGAGGGCACGGGGCCTTGAAATCCTGTTTTGTGTTTGAGCCTCGGCCATGTTTTGGTTCTCTTTTTTCTTTTCTCTTTTTGGCTTTCTTTTTTCTCTTCCTCCTTTCAGCCCCTAGCTTTACAGAGAAAAGGGTGAATCATTGAGGATTGGCATTCGCGAAGGATGAAAGGCAGTGCGAGCTCCTGGGTTGGCCACCCTAGTCCTTCCCGATTGTCGTTCCTTACGATTCCCCCCCCTTTTGCGAGGGCGCGGGGCTCGCGATGTGTTTGTTATCTATTTGGTCCTCCTCCTTTGAGTGGGTGGAGGAGGCGCTCGACCCGTATAATCCAGCGAGACAGTTTTACTATATTTAATATATAAAATTCCGTTTTCTCAAATCTGTTGGTGCATTTCTGTATTGTGGCTATTGTTTTATATTTCCGCTATAAAACGTAATTAACAAGTGAAGACTAACACTTAAAAAAATAAGTTAAGGCATAGTCTAGAAGATGGGAAAAACGAATAGGGGCCATTTAGCCGGTGCCGCACAACCCGCCAGCAAGGGTGCACAAGATGGGGGCGTGATAGATGGTATCAGAGCCAGCAAGAAATGCTACCGTAAGCAGGTATGTATGTAGTCAGAGGTTTCTCATGAAGCTTGGTTGTATAGCTTGGGGTTTCTTGACCTAGAGCTTCTAGGCAAGAATGTACAAGCACTGGTGGACACAAGTGCCATACACAACTTCATGTCGACAGATGTAGCGAAGGTAGTTGGGCTACAACTACTTCCCAATGATGCGGAAGTAAAGGTAGTGAACTCTAGGACTAAAGTGTCGGGTTTGGAAAATGAAGTGTCAGTTCGTATTGGCGATTGGCAAGGTTGTCTGGACTTCACCGTGATGGAGATGAGCGACTTTGACATGATATTGGGGCAGGACCTTTTGAAGGGCAACCGTGTGGTTGTTTCACCTTCTAGCAGTGAGATATTTATATGGAAGGACTCACGATGGTGGACTATACCTACTCATGCGTAGCGTAGGGAAGTGAGTGTGTAGTACATTTCTGCACCAAGTATGAAAAAAGCTATGAAGGACCCAGGGATCGAGACTTTTGTGACAGTCATCCGAGGAGTCGAGACTGATGGAGTGGGGACGCCTATTCCTACCGAGATTTCCGATGTGCTAGAGTGATATGCAGATCTTATGCTTGATGAGCTTTCGAAAGTACTACCACCAAGGCGTGCAGTGGACCATGCCATTGAGCTAGAGCCGGGGAAGGAACCTCCAGCCAAAGCTCCCTATCGATTGTCAGGGCCGGAATTGGAAGAGTTGAAGAAGCAGCTGAAGGACTTAGCCGAAGCAGGTTTCATTCGACCTTCAAGGTCCCCATATGGTGCTCCAGTATTGTTCCAATGAAAGAAGGATACGAATGAACTACGGATGTGCTGTGATTATCGTGCCTTGAACAAGAAAACGATAAGGAACAGATATCCTCTACCGTTAGCAGTGGATTGTTTCGATAAGCTTGCGAAAGCCCGAGTGTTTTCCAAGATGGACTTGAGACAAGGGTATTATCAAGTGCGGATAGCTAAAGGAGACAAGAAGAAGACCGTGATAGTGACGAGATATGGAAGCTTCAAATTCCTAGTCATGCCATTCGGGTTGTGCAACGCTCCAGCCACGTTCTGCACTTTGATGAACGACGTACTACGTCCACACCTTGACACCTTTGTGGTGGTGTACTTGGATGACATCGTTATTTTCAGTGATAACATGGAGGATCATAAGAAGCATTTGGAATTAGTCTTCGAAGCGCTGAAGAAAAATCAGCTATACTTGAAGAAATCCAAGTGTATGTTCACTCAGACCGAGATTCCGTTCCTTGGACACATTGTTGGGCCGGGTTATATACGGATGGAGCTAAGTAGAATCAAGGCAATAGAGGATTGGGAAGAACCGAAGAATGTCCATGATATGAGGGTTTTCTTGGGAATGAATAACTACCAACGAAAGTTTGTAGAGGGGTATTCCAAGATAACTGCACCACTGACGGACCTTTTGAAGAAGGGGAAACGATGGAGTTGGACGGAGAAGTGTCGTGAAGCTTTTGAAGAGATGAAGAGAAGGATGGTGACAACACCGATACTGAGGCTACCTGATTTAGAGAGACCCTTTGAGGTTCACACTGATGCTTCAGATTTTGCAATCGGAGGGGTTCTATTGTAGGATGGACATCCAGTGGCTTATGAAAGTCGAAAGTTGCAGGATAGAGAGCGCAGATATCCGGTTCACGAAAAAGAGATGACTACCATCATTCATTGTCTGCATGTCTGGAGACATTACTTGGTTGGGAAACCATTCGTTGTCAAGACTGACAACGTTGCTGCAAGTTACTTTGCATCACAACTGAAGCTATCAGCGAAACAAGCACGTTGGCAAGACTTCTTGGCTGAATTTGACATGACTCTTGAGTATAGACCGGGGAAGCTCAATGCTATGGCAGATGCCCTCAGTCAAAAGGCACAGCTAGCAGCGTTGGAAGCCAAAGACCGAGCTGATAGGACAAGAAGTAGGGTCAATATGCCTGCGGAGATGCAAGAAAGACTTAGAGCTAGCATGGAAACAGATACACAACCGAAGTTGATCATGAAGCAGGTTAAGGAAGGGAAGACATGTAAGTTTTACTTACGGGATGGCTTCTTGTTCTTTGGGGACTGAATTTACATTCCAAAGTCATCGGGACTTAGGAGGCACCTTTTGAAGGAATTCCATGACTCAACTTGGGCTGGCCACCTGGGTCAACGTCGGACTATGGCATTACTGGAGAGGGGGTACTTCTGGGAGAAGATGTGGCAGGAGGTAGAGGAGTATGTACATACGTGCATCATTTTTCAACAAGACAAATCAGACACTCATAGACAGGGAGGATTGTTGCAGCCTTTGCCGATTCTGGAGAGACCATGGGCAAGTGTCTCTATGGACTTCATTTCTCACTTACCAATGGTTCAGGGGTATAATGGGATCATGGTCATTGTTGACCGTTTTTCCAAGTATGCTACATTCGTTCCGACGAACCTACCATCTGGAGCAGAGATGACAGCTGAGATTTTCTTCAAATACGTTGTGAAGTATTGGGGGATACCAATGAGTATCGTATCTGATAGAGATTCACGTTTTACGGGGAAGTTTTGGAACGCCCTGTTCAAGCTAGTTGGGACAGAATTGCTACAAAGTTTGAGTTACCATCCGCAGACAGATGGGCAGACCGAACGGATAAACGCATTGCTGGAGGACTACTTGAGACACTTTGTTACGGCTGATCAGCAGAATTGGCCAGGACTCCTGGATATTGCTCAGTTTAGCTATAATATGCAGAAGAGTTCCGCAACGGGGTATTCTCCATTCGAATTGGTCAATGGACAGATGCCGCTTGCACTGCATACGGTGTTACCAAGAGGATTTGGCAGGAGCCCCCATGCCAAGAGGTTCTTGACAGCATGGGAAGAAAACTTGGAGATAGCACGGATGCGTCTACACGATGCTGCAGAAAGGATGAAGAGATGGGAAGATAGAAGTTGAAAGGATGCACACTTTAATGTTGGAGACAAGGTTTATCTGAGGATCACCGGAGATCAGTTTCAGCCACCTAAAGGGACTGCTAGATCTTTGACGAGATGATATTTTTTGGTCAATTTAGTGTGTCCTAAATTGCTGCATTTAATTTGTCAATCCAGGAATCATAAGCTGATGAAGTGCGGCGCACTATATGTGCAAGATAACCTATTTCTTAACTTTTTGTCGTTTTTGGTCTTTCTAAGGTGAAATGGAAATTCTAAAATGAAAACAAGTTTGGTTATATT
Organism: Pinus albicaulis; assembly: GCA_034641835.2. Classification (NCBI taxonomy): domain Eukaryota; kingdom Viridiplantae; phylum Streptophyta; class Pinopsida; order Pinales; family Pinaceae; genus Pinus; species Pinus albicaulis. Next base: position 2,178 of record JAXQQM020075849.1, on the reverse strand, counting down.
TGTTCAAGGAAGTGATATCCCCTATAATGATTTACCAACTTGAAACTTTAAAAGCAAATTGAAAATTACAATGACAAGACTTGAAAGAAAATAAAAATGTACTGCTGAAATGAAAAGGTGCTGCTAATCTAATAAATCAAAACAGTAAACTAGTGAGCATGAAAACCAAACTATTCTTGCTGCCAACTAAACACAAAATAAACTATGCTTAAGGAAATTCAAAATTGCAACAAAATAAATCTAAATCAGATTACATCAATTTATCTTCTGACCCTTCATCATTAGTCCGGCTATGATTTTCGGAAGTAATCATAAACAACTTGAGTAACTGATATTTAATTTGCAGAAAGTAAACTAATACTAAACCATACACTCATGATTCAATCCCTCACCATCAGTCCAGCTGTGGCTTTTGGAGGCAACTGAAGATGTCATGCATGATTTAATATATCTAAATTTGCAGAAAAGAAACTAATATTAAACTACACATTTCACAATACAATCCCTCACCATCAGTCCAGCTGTGGCTTTCGGAGGCAACTGAAGATGCTATGAGCAGCTTAATATATCTAAATTTTCAGAAAAGAAACTAATATTAAACTACACATTTCATAATGCAATCCCTCACCATCAGTCCAGCTGTGGCTTTCGGAGGCAACTGAAGATGCTATGAGCAGCTTAATATATCTAAATTTAACTACTGAAGCAGATAAGCAAAACTGAAATGAACAAAACAAGACTGAAATTAAACAAAAGCTATGAAAATCAAACTAGCAGCAGAACAATGTTAGTTTCATGTCATTAGTCAAAATGCTATGAAAATGCCCGGGCTGTCTATCTAAAACCTGCAACAAGAAAACTGATCAGTGATTAACAATCATAAAACATGAAAGACAGAAATGAAATGGAAATTATGGAAATGTATAAACAGAAATGAAACAACTGCAAAGTATGAACATATGGATGGATTATGATACAATGATTTTTTAAGAAATGAAATGAGAAATATACACTAATACACAAAACCTTAGCTGAGCAGGGGCCCTCTACACAGCCTTGGTAATGGTCCTCAAACACGAATTAAGTTGAAAAACAGAGTCTTCTCATATTAAAAAGCAGTTCATTACATAATGGTAATGTTACGGCACAAGTGCAGCGTAATCACTACAGAGCAGACTAAAAGATAACAGAGACTACATTCACGAACATCAACTAACTTTTTGTGCGTATGCAAATGCACTATATATAACAACAAACTATAACTGTTTCCTAAAGTTCATGCTAGCAGAGAGCACGTAGACCACTACGTCCACGGATATAGGAGTATGGCCGTGTTGGAAAGTAGATCTACGAAATGTGGATGCTTGAATTCGACTCTAGAACCCTGTAAAGATGTCGATTTAACCTCCGCAGGCTTAGAAACGGCCGTATGGATCTTTCTGTGACACGAAACAGATTCCGGCCGACATGAAACTCCATGGTTGACTTCCATGTGGACGCCTTTGACCGCGGCTTCTTTGGACGAGTTTGCTTGAACCAATAGGACACGAACCATGTCCACGTCATTCCTGACCTGCCCATGTGGCTCGTTTCCCTTGTAGACACCTGTAGCATAGAGTTTCACAAAATAGCTGCGGAAAGTTGCAGCAGCTGCGGAAAGTGGCAAGATTCCGCACCTGAATGAACAAAATCTAGATCAAATAGCAAAATCAAAAATATAATTAAAAACCATGTTACGCCCTTGCACATGATATTGACAATTTGGGAGGTTTAGGTGAGTGAAAAAGGTATGGAAAAGTGTATGGAAAAGATGCAAACTTGGGACTCAACATACCCCCACTGTGAAGGTGTTGCATGTCCTCATGCAACCAAAATTTTGATACTCTTTGTTCAGTTCATGTGCCTTGATACTTCAGCCAGCACATCCAATCCTCTTCTCTTCTTCCTTGGAACTGCCATCATTCTGGGTTTCTTTATTAAGCACCTAAATTTGATATTTACAAGTGCTCTGCTCAATTTCTGGCATTTCCTTTTCAATTTCTTATTCTTCTTTTGCCATATTCCCAAATGTAACATAGTATTATCATGGATGATCTTGTCCAGCTTGCCTTGTTCTTTCAATGTTTCATTTTCATTTTTGATGTGCCGATTTAAAAGCTCCAGCTCAAAAATTTCCTG